>JZKD02S2148915.1:429729-453998 GCA_000966675.3 Picea glauca | reverse complement strand
CCCATCTCCATCTAGCGCTTCAGAAGGTAGCAGGCCGTACTATTCTTGTGTTTCCAGCAAGGGTGCACCATCATCTAGAGGGAGGTTCGATCCAACTTATCCTGAGGGCCTGGGGACATTCCAACAGTTGGGTTTTGTTTGCAGGGGCAGGACCATCAGTTTGAGAGATTTTTTGGAGGGTTATCATCATTCTACATTTGTTTGCAGATTGGGACATCTTGGAGCCATAAGGGACGTGCTGTGATTCAGTAAAACTCAGATCTAGGGAGATCTGTTTGAGATATGAGTCTGAAACTTATCCCACGGGATTCTCATAGCCCTATCTATATTCTTGGAGAGTTTCAGAGAATTTGGAGGCCTCTTTCATCAGGGCCGAACCAACTAGGGTTTCAGTCATCCAGTGGGGCACACCATTCAGGGAGGAATTCAGATCTATGGGGTTTGAGAGTGGATTTGGGAATTTGGACATCTGGGTTGTCCTTATAGTTTCCCGATCTATCACTTGGCATATTTCTTGGGATGATTGGACACTTTTGGTAGCAGGGCAGAATTATTGAGGGCTTCAACATTCTAGTAGGACGTGGCACTTTCCATCTTGGAGGTTGAGCATTAGTACGCCTCAGATCTACTTGATTCAGTCTTCATTGTATATCCAGCCTTTGGAGGCTTATTTTGTATTGTCGGGAGCATTTTGTAACAGCTCATATCTATTGCTTGTACGACCATCTGAGGTTTATGATAGATCAACCATCTATTGTATTGATCTTACATTGCTCATAATAAAAAGGAAGATCTTTGCTTGTGCTTCTACATCTTGAATATATTGTTATCTACATGTGTTGATGAATCTTGTATAAATTAGTAGTAGTTAGTGATTTCAAGAAAGAATTTGGCTTGGGATCATTACAAAAGATGACCGAAAAAATACCTCTAGTGCACCAGGAAGAGACCATCATGGTCCCGTGACACTTTGCAGGATGTAAAGACATATAGAATTGATGAGACATATCATGAGGAGCAAATGGCTACCCCAGTGGTGAGGCAGGCGACCCTATTAAGTATTAAGTTCCAGAGAGAGTGTGGAGCCCTAGATGGATCCTTAAGAGAAAGTAAGAAACCATGACCATATTCCTGTTATGTAGCACTATTGAGCGACATCATTGATGCAGGGCCTACCAATTATGAAGAGGCTTCAGAGAAGAAATAATGTAAGGATGTCATGATTGAAGAGTACTAGTCAATCATAAAGAATGATGTCTGGGATGTGGTCTCGAGAACAAAGGAAAAGATAGTTGTCAGTTCCAAGTGGATTTACAAGATAAAGCATGCAACATATGGCAGCATAGAGAAGTACAAGGCAAGGTTCATGACACGAGGTTTCTCCCAGAAAAAATGAATAGATTATAAGGAGACATTTGCTCCTGTGACAAGATACACTTCGATTAGGACCATTCTTGCGATGGATGTAGTGATGAAATGGAAGGTACATTGGATGGACATGAAGACAACCTTCATGAATGGCATAATAAAAGAGGAATTGTATGTGGAGCAACCATAAGGATTCGAGACACATGACAGGAAGTCACATGTGTATAGGTTGAAGAAAACCTTGTATGGGCTGAAACAAGCTCCCAAAGCTTGGTATGGAAGGATAAACAGTTTCCTGATGAGATTGGGTTTCACCAAGAGTACTACAGATTCCAACCTTTACTTCAAGGTTGTGGATGGTGAACCTGTGATATTGCTATTGTACGTGGATGATCTGTTTTTGATAGGAAACGAGAAGCTCATCACTGAGAATAAGAGGAAAATTGTTTTAGAATTTGAGATGAAGGACCTAAGCATGATGCATTACTTCTTATGTCTAGAGGTATGGTAGAGACTGGATGGGATTTTCCTTAACCAAGGAAAATATGTAGTGGAGATCCTGAAGAGGTTCGAGATGTTGGACTATAAGGCCATATCTACACCAATGGTGACAAACTTGAAGTTACTGTGTGATACAAATTTAGAGACAATGGATGCCACTATATATAAGCATATGATTAGTTCGTTGATGTACTTAACGAACATGAGGTCATACATATGTTTTGCGGTGAACATGTTGAGTCAATACGTGGTTGAGCCTATTATCGCACAATTTGTACTTTCCCAAAATCCCAAGGAAAGTTGATATATAATTGGCATAATTAGGAATAACTTATCACTGTAACCTTAATAGGAGATCCCTTTCTATTTAGGAGTACGTCAAGACTACCCTAGCCAGGGATGAGTGCCCGGTGACCTGAGATGTTTGAAAAGGATAAGAAAAGTAATCACAAGGAAATCCTTCCCCTCTCATAGATCACTCAAATCAAAGGTTTCTTTTATGTCTGAAGGATGAATCAAATGGATGATATTGTGTACCTGCTTAGAACAAGACAACAAGGTAAACGAGGCACTTTCCAAGTACCAAATGATTTTTAGTACTTCATAAGAAAATAAAACTTCACAAAATAATCTAGTTGATATGAATTTGCAGAAATGCAACATTTTATAACAACAATTAATATCTTATAACAACCATGATATTTATGCCTTGAAATTGCTTGAAAAAGACAAGAAAAAGTGAGTTTGACTAGGCAATTAATAATAAATTGTGACAAGAAAAATTGACAATGTTTGGCTAGATTTTAATGTCACTTTTGCAGAGAATTTTCTGTAGTTAGATGGATGAAACAATATTTTGCAACAACAACAAATTCTAATGGTCAAAAGTGCAAGAAAACACCATACAAAACTAACACTTACCTAGTATATTCACTAGCAATTATCACAATTGATTTTTGAATGGTTCTAGTGCAAGTTATATAGGTAAATGTGTCAAGTCAATGTATGTTTGTATGGATGTAGCAATGTTTTGCTACAACAACGAGTTATATTGGAATTTAGTTCAATTTAGGGTTATAAAATGTTAGTAAAGGCTTCAAGGATAAAAGTATGAGTGTTTGTTTGATCAATCAACACTTGCAAATGGTAGTCTAGTACCTTTCTAGGGTAAATGGAGTCAGTAATGGCAGGAAAAAATCTTAAAGGAAATATAACAATGATAATGATATGTTAAAGGGTGGAGGGGATAAGAGAGGTGTTGGTATCCTAAGGCCTAAAAAATCCACCTCCAAGAGAAAATTGCCAGAAAGTAACAAGGGTTAGGCCCTAGTGATTTTTTCTTTCCTTGAACAAAATGTAATGAAATATGCAATTGGACAATGTAAGTAGGGTTACTAGAGTGCTACACTGGTAGGGATCTAGTATCTACTTCAAGTTAGGTTCATTTCAAGAAATTTTAGCGCATGAAAGATTATAGGGAAAAGATAATAACTTATGTCTTTCCCTTAGGGTTTCAAGCAAGCAATTTCATAATCCTAGACATGAAACAAGTACAAATAACCATAAGCATTCATTCACAATAAAGAAATGAATATTTTCCTCTTACTTCACCAAGAATAATCAAGAAAATCACCGTAGTTGAAGATCCTCCACATGAAAATAGCCAAAATACAACAATAATTTCCTCCTCCAAGAAGTGAGAACCACTAGTTTCAGCCAAAAACCCTTAAGGAAGGCCGAATTTCAAACCAACACTTAAGTGATGAGTGAATTATGAAAAAATACAAGAGTTTTATCTCTTATTTATACAATATCAATAACCTTTAATTATATTTTAGGTCATAAAAGGATGACATGGCCAATTTACATCAAAAATCTAGTTTTTACATAAAATCAATAATTAAAACCCTAATTTCACTTTAGGGATGATGGCACGCCCCTTTAGGGTGACGTTAGACCCCTATTTTGGAACTCTAGGCCTCAACTGCAAAACGTTGGGCCTCTAGAGGCCTCAAATGAAAAACCTTGGGCCTCCAAAGGCCTTAAATGCTGTGACACATGCCAACTAGCACAAAACCGTCCTCATAAATGCCAAACCCTAACTAGATGACGTCAAGGGTCAATATGATGACATCAGGGGCCTTAAAGGGACAATGTCATGGTGGAAGGGAAAGACCCCCCTGTGTCTAGGCTTGCTAGAGTGTCTTAGGGGAAATATCCTTCTTCCTTCATGGTGTCATCCTTTGGTGTCTCTTTGCCCCTGGTTGGGGTCACATCATCCATATGCTGGGATTTTAGCCCCATGGAGGTCCGAGATAATCATCTCCCCATATGTACTTGTCCACCGAGCATGGTCCTGTAACAAAAGCAAGTATGCCCTCCATGGGCTCATAAGTCACAAGGATCATAACAATGTCAATCACATCCAATAATCAAATTACCCAAACATGTGCATCAAACCCCCCTTTACCTAGACAAATGCTTAAAGATGTTATGCAGTTTAACAAGATAGGTTTAGAGAGGGTATTAGGATGTCCTATTGGGTTAATCCTCCTCACGTTTTGAGTGTTTCCTAGGTCAATACCAATCTAATTCATGCAAGTGTATGAAATCATGTAGGGGAATGTTTGGGAAAATGATGCAGTGATAACATGGAAATGTAGGTTTTACTTATGGGTGCCTCTATAGAGGGCAAGTTATACCTTGTCATGGATGCCACTATTTCCTATCCCATTCACCTTTTATTCTTTATCTTAGTTCTTTTTATTTTCAAGATAATAGCTGGGGGACACTGTCTTGGAGTGGTGACCAGTGGAGACAATGTTACCTAGAAGCACTTCACGAAAATGAGAAGGTTGGCTCGTGATGAGACCCCCTTTCTCTTGGATATGCCACAAAGAGCCACTACCCTAGTTTGGTGACCAAATAGATGTTAGTTTCATATTTCTACATTCCCACAGACCTAATAGGTCGGCTCATGATGAGACCTCCCATCCATCAACTAGACCTTGAGTTTTATTTTATCTTACGGGTCCCCTTTTCTTACTAAGAAAAATTTAGTGCTTTCTCGGGAATCCCTAGGCGAAGCATATCAAAGGTTTCATTTTGGATTTTAACTTTTTCCAGCTACTTTTACCCTCTGGGCCTTTAGCCCCTTCTTCCCATAAGGAAAGGTACAACCCTTACTAGTGTGGCAAACCCAATTCCTGAACCAAGGTAGGGGAATATGAGAGGGACAATGATGAAAAGTGGTAAGTATGGAATGAATGGATGATGACCTTTCATAGACCCACCTAGTGGAAACTCATCTCTAAGGGAACCAATTTAATAGGGAATTCTATCACCCCCCCCCATGTATGAACAAGTTAAAGAGAATAATTTCCAAGAAAATGTTATAAAACAAAGGAGAGTTCAATGCAAGATATTCAAATGATTCAAAAATAAGAGTGGCACATACCATGATACCCAGAATCATTACCTCATGGAGAAAGACCCACTGCTACTTCAAGATCAGGCCGATGGGATGGATGCTACTGCTGCTGATAGATGGGATGCATTGAAGAAAAGATGGGCCCTCCGGGGCCATGATCAAGTCATATGGCTCTCGGTACTCCATGTCTAGGACCTGTGGGCCTCGAGACATAATATCCTTAGTTATCCCTAGGATAGTGGATAACATCTAGGTCCAACTTGGGGGCATGTTATCACCATAGATCCCATGAGAACCTCAACATCTATGACATGACTTGTAATCTGCTAGATATCAACAAAAAGAATTAGTAATATTTTGGGGTGGTGATATCACCCTTCACTCATATATGATACAATGGGATAAAAAGTAAGAAAACATATATGTGAAAATGACAATGAAACTACAACTATACTAATCTAGCATGATATGCAGACAGTATATACAATGAATACAAATGCCTACCTACTTACCTCTACTTACTTGTTAGTTGAATGCTAGGTGTAGTCAAATAGCCAATGAAACCTTCCTAGCAATGTCTCATAATACCTGCCTCTATGCTTCATCATAAACCAAAACAATGATAAGTCAAGCACAAAAATAACATGAGTTAGAAAATGTATTGTATCACTGGAAATCGTAAAGTCTAGCTCATGCAAGTGGGAGGGAGGGAAAAATTTATTCCAATTCACACTCTTAGGAAAGTAATCAATCCATCTCAGAAAGGGACCATGAAAAATGAAAGGTTAAGTAGACTGAAGAAAAGAGTCTGAAAGTTGTTTACCTTGGACATCTTCGCAATCTAAGGTCTGGGAAGGGACTAACAAGAACCTAGAGGACGATTGCCAATTTCTTAAGGGAAGGCTGAAATATCGAGATAGAAAAATTCTTCTTGAGGTATTCAACCTACCCTTGAATTCTAAAAGTAATCTTTTCCTCAGAGAAAACTTAACACAAAGGACATGCTTCCCAACTACACCTTTAGTGACATAGAGAGATAAAATAGTCGAAGGGAGTTGGAAAATATTTTCACAAGGATCCTTCTCCGGGAAAGTAATTTCTTCACCTTTATCAATATCTGAGCACAACAATGGTTGATAATCTTCATGGAATAAATCCAAGTGATCAAATTAATATTCATCAAAATCCTCAAGGTATGACTGAAAATCATTAGGATAACATAGCAGCAGGTCATACTTGGGCGTCTGAAAAAAGTTTGTAATCATATTCTCCTAGAAGACACCAAAATCCTCGCCAAAGAAAATCACCTCTTTAAATGACGTATTAGAGAAGATATTGAAATCCGAAAAACTTCCTAGTAACCTAAACAAAGATAGTGGGTTAAAATTAAGCAAAAACTGGTTCCCTTTGATTCATAGAAATAATAATAATCATTTATAATTAATTATACAATCTAATACTAAAAATTAATTTATTAAACCTAATTCTATTAATAAACCTACCTAATTAATAATCACTCCCAAATAAAAAACACTTATTAAAATAAACAATCTTATTAAAGACTATTAAAGGGCTTATGACTCTTTAATTAACATAATACCTAGATCTTTGAACATAGTTGATTAAAATTAAAATTAAAAACATTGAATTAATAAATTTAGAATAAACATTAAACATAAATAACAAAAACATAAGACCCTAAAAAACTAAATAATTAGCATAATACGTAATAATTGAACCCTAATAGACTCTTTAATTAACTTAATACCTAGAACTTATGAACAAAGTTATTTAAAATTAAAATTAAAAACATTGAATTAACAAAAATTTAGAATAAACATTAAACCTAAATAACATTAATGGAAAATCCTAAAAAACTTAATCAAGAATAATTTTAATAAAGAATTTTACTAAAAACCTAGCCGACACCTAGGTTTCCCCTCACCTCTAGTATTTAATACCATCTCTTCTCATCATTTGAACCTAGGCTTCTGTTCTAAAGATGGATCCTGATTTGGATCTGAAACGTCGACGATCTATTGAAAAAATTGTGTCTATTCTGATCAATCCTGAAATCCTCATATGATATTTGTAAAGGAAACTTTTGGAAATGACCCTGAATATCGTAAATGGGATCCCCATCATATCCAATCACATCCCATTTACGCTTTCCGACATGTATGAATTCATCAATATTATCAACAAATTCATCACTTTTATCATAACATGAAGGGATTAAAACATCCAAGGGCTCCTCTAACACTTCTTCACTTTCCAAATTATAAAATAAAGCATCATCAGAATCTTGTAAAGGAAAATAACTTACCGTGTTTACTTCTTCTTGTGCAGGAGCTTCGAGGACTTGGATAACTTCATTAAATGGAAGAGCATGCATCATTGTCTCGTCCTCATGACTTGTCTCTACATATTCAACTTCATAATAAGGAGGATTTGTTTTGTCCAAGGATTCCCTTTCTTCTTGCCCCTTTGAATCATAGAATAAGGTATCCTCAAAAACTTGAAAAAGAAAGTGATTAACCTAATCCTATTCTTCTTGTGCAGGAGGAATAGGATCTTGGATGGATTCATCAGAGGGAGAAGCACACACCAATACTTCATCATCGTGTTTGATATCTTTAGGCTCTCTCTCTTCAACCATGTCTTCATTATCCTCGGTAGAAGAATGATTAATTTCTTTCTCTTCCTCATGGGATTGGAAACCCTCATTAGGATCCTTCTTCTCAACCTCTTGTTGGTTGATGACTTGTTCCCTTCTTTCAAATATTTCAAGGGAAACTAATCTCTCAAGACTAAGAGTATCTGTGGTACCTTTGGGGTCACCAATTTTAGTTTCTGGAGTAAAGAGGTGTTCCTGCTTGAACAAGGAGATATTTTCCTCGATTTGTATAGCCATGTGATAAGCTTATTGGATTGTTCTTGGCCTCTTTTTACTGAGGAGAAACCCTAAATTCACTGAGAGTGCATTGGTATAGAGATCAACAAGGTACATGTCTTTAGGGTGATGGATTCTAGGAACTTGGTGTAACAAATTCTCAAACCTGGTAGTGAATTCCCTAACAGTGTCGTTATGAGTTTGTTTCGTGTGTTCAATTTTTTTAATTAGCATGTGGATATCTTCTATTTCAATATTCCATATTTTGATAAAAGTTTCTTCTAATTGGTCCATAAATCTAATGCTGCCATCTGGGAGACCATCATACCATTTCCTAGCATTGCCACGAAGAGTGGCAGAGAAAAGTTTCATCACCAAATATTCATCATAATCACTGATAGGGTGGAGTTGAAATAAATCCCATAAATTATCCATGTTATCTTTGGCTATAACCCCATCATTACCAGTGAATCTAGGGAGCCATTTTTCATACCTTGGAGAAATTTGTCGAGGGTAACGTGAAATTTTACTCATATTCAAGGGTTTAAAATTACCCGGGTCCCATTGAGAAGCCATGGTTGGCTTTGTCATTAGTGGAGTCGCCAGATAATCCTTCTAGGGATCATCAAAAGGAAAAGAGGGGATCACCCTCAGTGGATTCTCCAGGTAATCTTTGTAAGATAAAGATTTGAAGGTAAGGATTACTTAAAAGTTTTGTTGAGGAATATTGACTCAGTGTTCCCCGAAAACGATGCCAAAATGTTATCACACAATTATAACTTGCCCAAAATCCCAAGGCAAGTGGATACAAAATTTGCATAACTGGGAATAACCTATCATTGTCACCTTAATAGGAGATCCATTTCTATTTAGGAGTACGTCAAGACTACCTCAGGGGAGACATCCCCGGTGACCTGGGGGGTTTGAGAAGGCTAAGGAAAGTAATCACAAGGAAATCCTTCCCCTCTCATAGATCACTCAAATCAAAGGTTTTTTTTTATGTATTAAGGATGAAGCAAATGGATGATATTGTGTACCTGCCCAGAACAAGGCAATAAGGAAAACATGGCACTTTCAAAGTACCAAATGATTGTTAGTACTTCATAAGACAATAAACTTAAAAAAAAAAAGCTAGCTGATATGAATTTCGGAAATGCAACAATTTATAACAACAATTAATATCTTCTAATAGCCACAAGATTTATGCCTTGAAATTGCTTGAAAAATACAAGAAAAAAGTGACTTTGACTAGGAAATTGATAATAAATTGTCACAAGCAAAATTGGAAATGTTTGGCTAGCTTTTAATGTCACTTTTGCAGAGAATTTTCTGCAGTTAGATGGATGAAGAAATATTTTTCAACAGTAACAAATTCTAATGGTCAAAAGTGCAAGAAAACACCATACAAAACTAGCACTTACCTAGTAGATTAACTAGCAATTATCACAATTGATTTTTGAATGGTTCTAGTGCAATTTATATAGGTAAATGTGTCAAGTCAATGTATGTTTGTAAGGATGTACAAATTTTTTGCTACACCAATGAGTTATCTTGGAATCTAATTTAGGGTTAGAAAATGTTAGCAAAGACTTCAAGCATAAGAGTATGAGTGTTTGTTTGATCAATCAACACTTACAAATAGTAGTCTAGTGCCTTTCTAGGTTAAATTGAGTCACTAATAGAAACAACAAATTTTAAAGGAAATATTGCAATGATAATGATATGTTAAATGCGTGGAGGGGATAAGAGAGGTGTTGGTATCACAAGGCCTCAAAAATCCACCTCCAAGAGAAAATTGCTAGAAGGTAACAAGGGTTAGGCCCTAGCGATTTTTCCGTTCCTTGGACAAAATGTAAGGAAATATGCAATTGGGAAATGGAAGTAGGGTTACTAGAGTTCTACAATAGTAGGGATCTAGTATCTACTTCAAGTTAGGTGCCTTTCAAGAAATTTTAGCACTTGGAAGATTACAGGGAAAAAAATAATAACATATGTCTTTCTCCTAGGGTTTCAAGAAAGAAATTTCATAATATTATACATGAAACAAGTAAAAATAATCATAGGCATTCATTCACAATAAATAAATCCATATTTTCCACTTAATTCATCAAGAATAATCAAGCAAATCACCCTAGTTGAATATCCTCCACACAAATAGCCAAAATACACCAATAATTGCCTCCTCCAAGAAGTGTGCACCACTAGTTTCAGCCAAAAACCCTTAAGGAAGGCCGAATTTCAGACCAACACTTAAGTGATGAGTGAATTATGAAAAAATACAATAGTTTTATCTCTTATTTTTACAATATCAATGAACCTTAATTATCTTTTAGGTCATAAAAGGCCGACATGGCCAGTTTACATCAAAAATCCAGTTTTTACATAAAATCAATAATTAAAACCCTAATTTCACTTTAGGGATGACATCATTCCCCTCTATGGTTACACTAGAACCCTATATTGGAACGCTAGGCCTCAAATGCAAAAAAATGGGCCTCTAGAGGCCTCAAATGCTTCCACACATGTCAACTAGCACCAAACTATCCTCATAAATGCCAAACCCTATCTGGATGACGTCGAGGGTCAATATGATGACGTCAAGGGCCTTCAAGGGCCAATTTCATGGTGGAAGGGAAAGACCCCCCTAGGTCTAGGCCTGCCAGAGTGCCCGAGGGAAACATCCTTCTTCCTTCCTGGTGTCTCTTTTCCCTTGGTTGGGGTCACAACATCCATCTGTCGAGCTTTCAGCCCCATGGATGTCCAAACTAATCATTTCCCCATATGTACCTGTCCACCGGGGATGGTCCTGCAACAACAACAAGTACACCCTCCATGGGCTCATAAGTCACAAGGATCATAACAATGCGAATCACATCCAATAATCAAATTACCCAAACCTGTGCATCAAACCCCCCCTTTACCTAGGCAAATGCTCAAAGACATTATGCAATTTAACAAGCCAGGTTTGGAGAGGGTCTTAGGATGTCCTATTGGGCTAATCCTCCTCAAGTTTGGGGTGTTTCCCAGGTGAAGACAAATCAAGGTCATGTAAGCGTATGAAATGGTGTAGGGGAATGTTTGGGCAAAGGGTGTAGTGATAACATGGAAATGTAGGTCTTTCCTGTGGGTGCCACTGTAGAGGGCGAGCTGCACATTGTCATGGATGCCATTGTTTCGTAGCCTATTCAATGTATTTTATTCTTTGTCTTATTGGTTTTTATTTTCAAGAGAATAGATGGGGACACTTTCCTAGCATGGTGACCAGTGGTGATAACGTTACCCAGAAGCATTTCACAGAAATGGAAGGTTGGATCGTTATGAGATCCCCTTTCTCTTGGCTATGCCACCAAGAGCCAATACCCTGGTTTGGTGACCAGATAGATGGTAGTGTCATATCGCTACATGCACATGGACCTAATAGGCCAACTCATGATGAGACCTCCCATCCACCAACTAAACCTTGAGTTTTATTTTATCTTATGGGTCCCCTTTTCATATGGATAAGCCTTTTATTGATTTATCAGGAATCCCTGGGAAAAACATCTCAAAGGTTTCATTTTGGCTTTTAACTTTTGCCAGCTAATTTTACCCTCTGGGCCTTTAGCCCCTTCTTCCCACAAGGCAAGGTACAACCCTTACTAGTGTGGTAAACCCAATGCATGAACCAAGGTAGGGGAAGATGAGAGTGACAATGATGAAAAGTGGTAAGTATGGAAGAAATGGACGATGACCTTTCATAGACCCACCTAGTGGAAACTCATCCCTAAGGGAACCAACTTACTAGGGAATTTTTCCACCCCCCTAGGTATGAACAAGTTAAAGAGAATAATTTCCAAGAAAACATTATGAAACAAAGGAGAGTTGAGTGAAACGTATTCAAATGCTTCGAAAATCACAATGACACATACCATGATACCTGAAATCATTACCTCATGGAGCAAGACCCACTGCTACTTCAGGATCAGACCAGTGGGATGGATGATGCTGCTACTGATAGATGGGATGCACTGAATAAAATATGGTCCCTCTATGGCCAAGCTCAAGTCGTATGGCTCTCGGTACTCTATGTCTAGGACCTGTGGGCCTCAAGACATAATATCCTTAGTTATCTTTAGGATAGGGGATAATAGAGCCTAGACATGTTCACCTGATTGTAGAAAAACATGTGATGAGGTGCTTGAAGGGTATAATTGACTATGGACTCATATATTTCTTGGATCGTGAGATAAGAATGTTGGGATACACAGATTCAGATTGGGAAAGGAATGTCATAGACTGGAAGAGTACATCCAATTGTTTCTTTAGTTTGGGATCAACTGTGATCTCGTGGCTCAGTAGGAAGAAGAATTGTGTGGTGCTTAGTTCTACAGAGGCAGAGTATGTAGCAACGTGTTCAACTTGTGGAGAAGTAGTGTGGCTTCAAATAGTGATTACAAGATTGTTTGATATCGAGTTGGAGGAAACCTGTATCCTTTTTGACAACTAGAGTTGCATAAAGTTGTTACAGAACCTAGTATGCCATGACAGGTCCAAGTATATTGAGATCAAATACCATTATATATGAGAGATGGTACAAAAGGGAGTAGTGAAGCTCTAGTATGTTTGATCTCGACCTCGGGGGATGAGATCTAGATGGCTTGAATTCCAAGAGAGGAGGAGATTAGACATGTCAATCTTGCATGAAAAGAAGCATGGACAAAAACATGTAAATGAAGTACTCGAGAGGTGAGGCTCAAGGAAGTTTCTCACCTCTATAGATAATTACTAGTAAGTCTCTTAGAACTAATTAATCTCACAATGAACAATAGAAAATATGAGAGAATCCAAAATGGGTAACTTGATATTATGAGAAGGCTTGTTGGGCCTTTATATAGCATTACAAAATGGTCCATTGTACAAAGTAAAAAAGAGGTCATTAAATGAGTCTCTATTATTATAATAGATCTAACTATCCAACTAACAAAGTAGTAGAAAATAAAACCCAATACAATAATGGAAATATCTCATTAAATGAGTCTCTATTATTATAATAATAGATCTAACTACCCAACTAAATAAGTAGTGGAAAATAAAACCCAATACAATAATTGAGAGGTGGGACTCTCTTTAACCCATATGGGCAACCTCATATCCCAATTAATTAATGAGAAGGTGGGTATCCCCTTGATCCACATGGGAAATATATTATCTTCATAGTTTTATGGATTTTGCATCCGAATTTAGAACATATACCCCCTAAAATTTGGATCATTCCTCCCCCATTAGAAAATGATGGTCCCCCATCATTTCACCCATGCTACAAAGAGACCCATGAATACAATGTTCTAATTCCCAATGAAGGGAAGGGTGGTGGGTATTTTTTTTGATGCCTCCAATTACCTTATCTTGTCCTCTATATTGACCAATTTCACCTTATATATATGCACCATTTGCCTATTTTCTTCAAAGTCATGTCTTTTAGCCATTCTTATGCATATATGAGGTAACCTATGTTCAAATCATAATTTATGAGATTTATTAATAATTGGAATTTAATAATTGATGTTAAATTCTTTCTAATTACCTTGATTTATCCAAGCAGAACTTATGACACAACTCCTACACATCTGGTACCTATTTTGATGTTCATCTGGTACCTATTTCTGCACTCGTTCGATACCAATGGTGTGCTCATTCAGTACTTATTTCTGTAATCATCTGGTACCTATTTCCATGCTAGTCTAGTACCAATGCATTTGATTGTGTCCTTCTAATACCAATCTTCCTGTTCCAGATGTGCGCATCCGATACCGACCTTCCTGTTCCAACTATGCACGCCCGATACTAGTTCCGCAACTGCAGGCTTGGGTGTTTGAACAAGTTTTCTTTCGATGGGTACAAGGAGTTTGTTGTATAGAACATTCTTTTTTCATTGAATACCATGATACACTTCATCCTCATGCACTTTGTGTCATGAGGATGGAGTCATTCCCATGAAAAATGTTATCTCGACCAATTGTAACATTTATATAATCATTTGATGCTATCTCCAGATATTGGCTGTAATGTTTGTTTCTATTTAAAAGAGAAGGTCTTGTAGATGATAGATATACATAGGCATAGTTAAGCACTGTTGTGCTATAGATTTGATTCTTGAAGACTGTTGATTGTACACCTATTTCTAAAGTAATGATATAAATTGCAGTTCATGGAATTTTTGTGTGTGATCAAATATTTCATTTTGTAAGTTTATTTTAAAGCTACCTTGTTGGCACGACAAGGGCCCACCGAACCAACCAAGGTAATATTCCTTGTATATTCTATGTAGATATAATAATGGTATGTGTGGATGAAACAATTCTTTGTTTCGATCATAATATCTAATTTTACTTTTGTTGTGTTCCAGTAAATCATTTGAAAAAACACAATAAAGATGTGTGGTAATTCTGAGTGAGTGAACATTTCTTGAGTGCAATATAGAATTCTGATTGCAACTTATATTTCTGAGTAAATAGTTTTTATTCTTGTGTGTGTGTGTGTGTGTGTAGAAAATCATTTGTTAGATTGAATTCTTTAATGTTTGTTTCTATCTTGAAAATCTAGAGACAATTGAGATCTCCATCTCTCACCCTACATGAGCCTATAATGAAGTATCTCACTGCACCTAGACTTTATTCCATAATTGATTAGGTTATATATTGTAAATATAGGAACAATCAAGATCTCCATCTTTCACCCTACATGAATCCATAATGAAGTATCTTACTACACCTAGTATTTCCTCTAGGATTGATTGATATTTATTTTAAGAGTGTGCAAAGTATTAGTCACATATTGTTGTTAAACTAGTTGCTACAGGAAACATAGTCAAAGTTCATATTTCCCTTTCATGAGCCTGTAAATGAATAGATTCATTACCTGAGCAAGAGTATTTACATCACATGCTTGTTGAGATTTTGTTTATGAGTTTTGATTTCTGGTTTTTAGACTGTGTGAAGAATATTGTTTGAAGCTTTGTGAAAATAGAGTATTGGTTTTGAATTGTTTCTTATGTAGGCTATATTCATTAGGCATAGGAACTTATCTGTTATCGGCATGCATAGTGCATCAAATCTATTGATTACAAAACCAGATTGATAAATTAAATGATTGCAATATTTGGAACATATAATTTCACCAACATTTTGGTTCCATTGCCGAGGAGTTGTAAACGGTAATAGGTAGTATTTGAATTAGATTGATTTTATGGTTTTGGATTGGTTTTAAGGATGAACTAAGGGTGGAGAGAAGATGGTAAGACACAAGGGAAGAGTTGTAATGTCCCCCACCTCTTGATAAAGAGGTATTAAGGAGACTCAGTGGCCTAGGCATCCCCACTAGGCCATAGTCTCACACTAAGGGGAAAGGTCAACTAGACTAAGGTTATATTCTTAAGTTGACTTGAGGAAAAGATAAAAAGGAGTAAAAGATAACTCAATGAAAGAATAGAAGTGCTGGAAGAGTTAAACCTGGGAGTTAATCTAACTCAATAGAGAAATAGAAGAAAAAATATAAATAGAAGGATGGGGCGCACCTATGAGGCATTTCTGAATTTTGGTATTTGCTTGTTATTTCTCTTCAGCATACAATTTGGGGGTTTTGCTGTTACAAACCCTTGCGAGCAACTCAGTGGTGAAATATCCACTTACCTTGTTCCAAGGCTTGGTCTCAGGGATGAAAGACTCCACCCACACCATTCTACACTCATCACATATCCACCAATAGATTTAGAAAAGCAACAGGGCCGTACTATTCAAGAGTTTCCAGCAAGGGCGCACCATTATCTAAAGGAGAGTTCGATCCAGTTGATCAGGAGTCATTGGGCATTCCAACACTTGGGGTTTTACTTGCAGGTCCTCAACCATCACTTTGAGGGTTTCTTTGAAGAGTTATCATCATCAGATCTTGAACTACAATTTGGGATGGATTTGAGGCTAGGAGGACGTCCTATGATTCAATATTTCTCAGATCTAGGGAGCTCAACCTAGAATCTAGATCTGAAACTTCTCCCACAGGGTTTCCATAACCTGATATATATTCCTGGAGAGTTTCAGATCATTTGGAGGCCTCCTTCATCAGATTCAAGTTATCTAGGGTTCCAGGCATCCAGGAGGGCGTAGCCTCATTAAAGGATTCAATATTTGGAAGGGTTGGCCTTAGTATTTCGGCTTGAGACTTCAGGAGGGGGATCTTATCACCCTGATCTATCGATTGGAAGAGTTTGGGATCATTTGGAGTCTTCCTCCATCAGGGCCGATTTATTGAGGGTTTCAGCCTTCTACTAGAGTGTGGCATCCTTTAGCTTGAGGAGTTTGACATTCATACGACTCAAATCTATTTTATATTGGTCTTCATTTCTTATCCATCTTTTGGAGGAAATATTTGTATTAGCGGGAACATTTTTTAGCAACTCATATCTATTATCTATTGGGGCCATCTGAGGATTATTCCAGATCTGCTCTCTATTGTATCTGATTCATGCTTCTTATAATAAAGGTCAGATCTATGTTTATGTTTTCTATATCTTTAGTATGTTGTGATCTTGCATGTGTTGAATGAATCTTGTATAAACACCATTTAAATAACTGGAACAACTTCAATAACCACCTGCACATCAAATACATCAGTGGTAGTTAGTGATTCCAAGCAAACAAAATGGCTTGGGAACATTACAAGAGTCCACATATCCACTTTACCGTGGGTTCTCCAAAGTCAAGTTGTCTTCTTACCTTCAATAGTTAAAATTTGTGTTGTCTTAGTATTAGATATTATTTTTATGAGTAGACATAGGGATAACAAAGGTAGATCTATTGCATCCAAAGTTACAGAAAATTCAAGAAAATTCCCCAAAGTTATAGAAAAATCAAGAAAACCCTGCCACACTAATTCAATGAATTTCCGTGTAGGAAAAATTCTCAGAGGAGATATTTCAAAGGAAGAAATTGAAACTATAGCCAAAGGTCATGAATCTGAAGCTACTGTGCAGATTGAGAACATATCACAACAAGCAGTAAGGAAAGCACCGACAACCCAATCAGAAGGAGGTGTTGGAAAAAAGACAAAGGTAGTGTTAGAAGAGGTTGAATCTACCATTGGAGCAAGACACAAATGATTGGAATAGTTGTATATACCAACCAACCCAGTGGTTGAATCATCACTTAGTGGGGAAACATCACTTGCAATCTATAATGTTCTTTTAAGAGATATGTTGGATGAGGAAGGGAATGTAAATAATGAAACTGAGACATTTAGATTCCCAATATTAGACATTACCACAGATATTTCTATGAAGAATATTCCACTGTCATCATTATGTCACTTCCATGGTATGTCAACAAAAGATACCTATTCATTTTTTTTTGAATTTGATATACTATGTAGAAGTTACAATTATACTAATAGTGCACAAAAATTAAAAATATTTCCAACTACACTTAAAGACTCAACATTAAGGTGGTTTATGAGTCTAGGAGAGCATACTATCTTATCTTGGGATGGTATGAAAGAAATTTTCCTTCAGAAATATTAGGATTATTGCAGACCTAGAGATGCTAGGAATGATATATTTAAAATGCAATAGTCTGAGGAGGAGAGTCTAGAATATTACCTAGAAAGGTTCCTATACAATTGTCAAAAGACAAAACAATTCTCCATAGACACAACCATAGTTAAGACCATCTTCCTGAAGGGTATAAGGGATGACTGTATTGAGGTAATGAACCTTATGTGCTCTGGGGATGTATACCAAAATCCATTCTCAGACATTACAAAATACTGTAAAAGGTACTCCCGCAACCAAGCCAAAACAAGGAAAAGTTTGAGAGATCCCATAAGAAGAACTACTAAACCTACTCCAAGAGGTGTTACAAGGATAGAATTAGGGAATTTTATAGAAAAATTCAAAACATACATCCTCAACACAATCAACACACAGTTAGATACCATGAAAATCAAAAGGAAACAAGAAGAAAAAATGCTACTTTAGTAATTTTTAGTCCTCAGTGTAGGAAAAGGCATCTTGAAAAAGAATGTCCTATTAATGTCATTTAAATTTATGGGCTCTGTAGATAGGACCACCCTATCAATGAGCGCCCTTCCTTACCTGGACTCCAAGCCATTTTTAAGAGAGGAGGGGATCCTTAGGAAACATCATATCCCCTAAGAGACCATGGAGATAACAAATTCCTAATATGTTTTTCGACCCTACTACATAATACTCACAACAACAATGGATTCCTCCATGTCTTACTCTCAATGGACACATCAACAACCACAAGTCCAACCTTGTAAAAAAGGATGGAAGGGGGCATGCATATGGGAATGTTCCTTTTCAACCACCAACATTTCCTACTTACCCACAATATCCTCCCAATATATCTCAGTTGTTACCAGGATTTAATCCACCTTCTCTACCTCCACCTTCCCAACTACAACAACAACAAATGACATTGCCTTTGAACACAAACCAACAACAACAAATGAAATATTCACATAATCCAAACTCCCCTCGGCCTACCCCTATTCCTACACAACCCATCCCTAATCCAAAAAATAGACCTACACAACCTGTACAGAATATTGAAGTACAAACTTTCCCAACTTATGTGATAATTCCTACTTCATTGATTAAAATTCAATTAAGACCTGGGAAGGTATTGAATAAACCAAATTCTACAGTGGTTATCCAAGAAGAATAAAAAATAAATAACCAACCATATGAAGAAGAAGACACTCTTGTACAAGAGGAAATTCCTCCTCACACTCTTCAACCATCAGAAATACCTCAGAAAACTAATCCTCCACCTTATCCAGAAAGGTTACTTGTGAAGAAACCTGAGGTACCTCTAGGACATGATTTAGAATCTAAACTAAGGAATATATGTGTAAAGTTTCCCCTACTTCAAGCCATTGAATATGTTCCTATCTATGCCAAAATTATAAGGGATATTTGCATTAAAAATCATGGCAGGAATGTTGGCATAGGGAAAGACCCAGGGTTCAACAATTCAACAACGCACCGACAAAACCCTAACTACCAGCCCTTTCAGAAACACCTGCAAAGAATATGAATTCTCACTCGAGGTAGAGGGAAGGGGGGGTTGCAAGACTCAAGTGACTACAACCTATCTTGGACATAGATTTGTGATCACAAAACTTAACATAGCACTTAGCTAATAACATGCATCAAGTTCTAAGTCTTATTCACTTCGTAGATTAGCCCTAAACACAAAACAACGTTGTAATAAATAGATCAAACACTTCTAAGAATTTAACATAATCTCATATCTAACATTAATTCACATAATAAGCACTAAGACTTCATAGATCTATCTACCATACATCAAGAATAGTGCACTAAACAAATATAAACACAAACATCAGGAACACATTGGAAAAATCACATCAACATAGGATATATGTGGTTCACCCCAGTGTGGGGCTATGTCCACCAACTCTTCTTCTTCTTTATTAGTCTTCTTCAATCTTATTATAGGCATAAAGCCACAAATCCAACTCTGCAAAGGACAAGAGATCTGTGCGCACCTCGCTAGATCCTCCTTCCCCAAATTAGATAAAAGAAAAAGGCCTTGCACAGTCTGTGTACAAAGCACTTACAAAACTCTTGTAGTTAGATCTGCAAGTCTCACATACAATATGCACAAAGCATTCACAACTATTCACACTTAGCAACTTTCACAGGTTCTTGCACATAGCCGATCAAAACTACTTCTTACATTGCTTAGCTACTTATTTATACATTACAAAAATGGGCCTAAGCATGGGTAAACCCATGGGCCAACATCCCATACCCGTTACATAAACCCTAAAATCCCAAAAATCCAGAAAAATGGGTGAGATCCCGCGATCTCCGCTTTGCCTGGGTTCTCCATCTTCGACCAGCCCGTCGAAGTCCAAAAAATTGTCAAACATGACCAGTGTTTCCTCAAAACTTGGTTAAGGGCCAACATGCCCCCAACACTCACTTGTGACTCATCCCGAGTCACTTTGATTTGGGAAGCATTGCTTCAAAATCCTCGAGCTGCCTTGACTTGCTGCTTCGCCAGAGCCTCCTGCTCGACGAAGTCCTAGATTACTTGCTTGGTGACAGGCCCCTCCAGGAACTGTTCCACTGTGGTGACCACTTGTTCCAGCTGTGATCCATGTCCCTTGATCTCTTCGAAAAGTGTGTAGGCTTCATCCTACACTGGCTGGAGTCGCTGTGTCACCTCCATAATTCTGCTCTGGATGGAGGTGACTTGCTGCTGAACTGTGCGTTGCTCCTACGAACTTTTCATATTCACCACTACCGTAAGCTGCTTCAATTATGCTTGCACAGTCGACGCCTACTTCTTCACTTCCTGGAGATATGCCTCCAATATCCTCAAGTCTGGGTCTTCTGCAAGGTGCTCGTAGGTCTACGCACTTCAGTGACTGAGTTTCTTGCATTCTGAGGCCAACGTCCTGATTCTTTCTACCATTTGTCAACATAGGGGTAGACCCATGGTTCAACACTTTAACATCACACCAACAAAACCCTAAATATTGACCCTTTCAGAAACACCTGTGAAGAAGATGAAGTCTCACCCAAGGTAGAGGCAGGGGGGGTTGTAGGACTCAAGTGTCTACAACCTAGTTGGGACATAGATATATGATCACAATACTTAATAGAACACTTAGCTAAAAACATGCATCAAGTTCTAATTCTTATTCACTTCGCAGATTATCCCTAAACACAAAACGACGTTGTAATAAACAAATCAAACACTTCTAAGCACTTAGCATAATCTCAGATCTAACATTCATTCACATAATAAGCACTAAGCCTTCATAGATCTATCTATCATACAACAAAAATAATGCACTAAGAAAATATAAACACAAAAATCAGGAACGCATTTCACAAAGCACATCAACATGGGATATACGTGGTTCACCCCAGTGTGGGGCTACGTCCACCAACTCTTGTTCTTCTTTATTAGTCTTCTTCAATCTTCTTACAGGCATAGAGCCACAGAGACAACTCCTCAAAGGAAAAGAGATCTGTGCGCACCTCGCCAGATCCTCTTTCCCCAAATTATATCAAAGCAGAAAGCCTTGCATAGTCTACGCACAAAGCACTTAAAAAATTCTTGCACTTAGCTATGCAAGTCTCACATACAATATGCACAAAGCATTCACAACTATTCACACTTAGAAACTTTCACAGGTTCTTGCACAAAGCTGATCATAACTACTTCTTACATCGATTAGCTACTTATTTATACATTACAAAAAGGATCCTAAGCATGGGTAAACCAATGGGCTGACATCCCATACCTGTTACATAAACTCTAAAATCCCAAAAATCCCACAAAATAGGCGAGATCCCATGATCTCCGCTTCGCCTGGGCGCTCTATCTTCGACCAACCTGTCGAAGTCCCAAAAATTTTCAAACATGACCAACGTTTCCTCAAAAACTGGTCAAGGGACAACAAGGAAGATGAAGGAACCTCCTGTTATACAGATGGTTGAACATTTGTCAGAATTTATATAAGAAATTCCATCTAAATATAATGATCCAGGAAATCTAGTGGTGACTATAGAAATTAATGGTATTTCTTTGTCAAATACACTTATTGATCTAGGAGCAACAATACATGTTATGACTATTGACACTATGTGAACAGTGCAAAAAAATTAGTCATTATCCCAAAAGGAAGTCTAGATGATGTAACAATCACCTTAGCCTCCTGGGAGTATCGTGTGGAATTCTTGGTAATTCATTCAAAAGCCTCCAAACCTAGACATCTAGTGGTGCTTGGTAGACCTTGGTTGGCCACTGTTGATGCATTTATTTGTTGTCAGTCTGGGGAGATGAAAAATTCTAATGGGACCATAGTCATAAACTTATTCTCTTTCCTTCTGCCCAACCAACCACTGGAGTTCCCTTATGGTTGGAGAATCCCTATGGGGAGGAGAATTGTGCTCAACTCTTGTTAACACTTGAGCAAGTAAAGGGAGTTCAAGAACAAACTGAAGAACATATTTTAAGCCTATGTTTAGCTAATACAAAATGCATTGAATATCCTCAATATTTTCGAGAATATACACATATCTTCAGCTTTGAATTTTAGGAGACTTGGCATCTGTCCAATTCTACATTGTTCACTATATCAACAATAAATAAAGGGGAAGAGTATGATATTCAGACTGTTGAAATCAATCATGGAAAATCTCTATATATCAATTCTAGCTTGGAATCAGATCAACAACAAAAAATGATCCAAATGATTCAAGGATAGTCCGATGCTTTTGCATGGGATTACTCTGACATGAAAGGAATTCACCTGGATACTTGTATACACCATATTTACACCAATGATCAAATTAGACCTGTTAGGCAGTACCAAAGAAGAATTAATCCAACCTTAAAAGATATAGTAAAAGAAAAACTCCAAAAACTCCTACATGTCAATTTTATCTACCCTATTTCAGATAGCAAGTGGGTATCCCCATTAGTTATTGTCCCTAAGAAGAATGGAAAATGAAGGATTTGTGTGGATTTTAGAGAGATGAAATAAGCTACTTACATAGATTATTTTCCTTTGCCTTTCATAGACTAGGTCTTGGATACCTTGTTTGGGAAGATATATTTTTCTTTCTTAGATGGGTTCAGTGGTTACAACCAGATCCAAATCGCACCTGAAGATTAAGATAAAACCATATTTACTTGCCCATGGGATGCTTATGCTTATAGGGTTCTTCACTTTGGTTTGTGTAATGCCCCTGCCACCTTTTAGAGGGTTGTTCTGGCCATTTTTTCTGATTTAACCCATGACTATGTAGAAATTTATATGGACAAATTCACAGTATACGGGGATGACTTCCAACAAGAATTAGACAACTTGGATAAATTATTTATCAGGTGTAGATAGACTAACCTTTCCTCCAGTCATGAAAAATCCAGAATGATGCTCACCGAAGGGATTATTTTGGGCCATCATATTTCCGGTGCCAGAATAAGGGTAGACCCTGCCAAAATTGACATTATTTCTCAAATCAGAGTTCCTAGCTCACAGAAAGGAGTTAGAAGATTCTTAGGGCATGCTGGATATTATAGGAGGTTCATTCAAAATTTTACAAACTTAGCTGCCCCACTATTCAAATTGTTAGCAAAAGAGGTTGAATTCTAGTGGGATGGACAATGCCAGATTTCTTTTGAACTTTTAAAGAAAAAAATTTCAAGTGCCCCTGTTTTAAGAGGACAAAACTAGTCTCTTCCTTTTCATATCTGCATTGATGCCTCAGATACAACTTTGAGGGATGTTCTAGGACACAGAGAAAACCAACTTCCTTATGCTATCTACTTTGTCAACAAAAATATCTCACCTATCAAAGTAAATTACACTGTCACTGAAAAAAATTCTTATCAGTAGCCCATGCCATTAATAAATTCAGACACTATATAACAAGGTATGAGGTTTTTGTACATACCGACCACTCAACCATTAGGTTTTTAATGAATAAACCTATGAAAAATGCTAGAGTTACTAGATGGCTGTATTACTATCAACATAGCTACCAACTTAACGAGAACTCTACATAGTTTTCATTTTTTTGGGGGGCAAGTTTTTTACCTCGTTTTTAAAAATGGTGCTACCGGTAGCACCCCCTCCATTTTTAGGTGGTTTTTGATATTTTAAATTTTTTGATACATAAGGTTTCCACCTTTTTTGTAAATGCTTGTTTTTCATTTATTTTCAAATTGTTCAATTTTTTTTCTCAACAATGTTTTTTCATCTATTTTCAAACTTTTTTATTTTTTTATTCAATGGTGTTTTTAATCATATTTCCATGCTCCATCCAATGTTAAAAATGTTGTACACCATTTTTTTTTAAATTAAGATTTTTCATATATTATGTGTCCTTAATTAAGTTATGGTTCCATACTTTTTAAATATAGTGGAAAATATCAATTTTAACAATTTTTTTACTTTTACTTCAATACATAGAAAACAATTGTATTTAAATAACACTATTTTTAAATATTTACCAAAAAATATAATTCATTTTTTTTT
>JZKD02S2148915.1:412444-429679 GCA_000966675.3 Picea glauca | reverse complement strand
AAAAATAAAATTTAAACGAAAAAAATTCATTAATATATAGAAAAATTCAAATTTATATAAAACATTATATATATATATATATATATATATATATATATATATATATATATATATATATATATATATAATATAATATATATAATATATATATATATAATATATATATATATATATAATAATATATATATATTTTATAATATGATATATATAATATAATATCTTTTATATATATATTATATATGACATATATAATATCTGTTATATGACATATATATATATATATATATATATATATATTAATTTTTTTTTTCCTTAGAAAAAAAAGCATAATTTTATTCATCTGTATAGAACCAAATTACATTTTGTAGGTGCTGAAAGCACATGCCCAATACATGGGTAAACAAAGAGAAGTGTTAGAAGCCAGAAATGACCCAAAGTAAAATCCATAGAGGATGTACCAAAATAAGGAGTTGGGAATAAACCCAAATGTAGGAAGATACATGTCAAGAGGCCTCAAGGAAGTACAACCTAAAATACAACATAAAATGTAGAATGAAGAGAACCTGGATGGACCAGGCCAGAGTGACAAATAAACCCCATCAAGAACATGATCCAAAGGGACCAAAAGAGAGACTGCAGCCACAGTGAAGGAGAACCAGAACCTGCATGCCCAAAATGGACCTCAAAGTGCTGACCCCACCAGTCAAAATCAACATTGCACACCCATGAGATGGACCTCAAAAGCTCTAAAATAGACCCCACCATAAAGAAGCAGAAATACCCAAGAAACCACTCTGCAACACATATCAGAAGGGGGTTAATGGGATCCCGGATACCAAGACACCGAGAAGGCCCTGACTTTTCATCAAGCCTTAAACAAACCAGTAGGGATGGCATGGTGAGAGCCAAACCCTCAAAAAACTTCAAGAGAACGTCTCCACGCAAACTAGAGGCTGAAGAGATAGAGGATCAAAACCATCGAAGATGACAAAAGAGGCACCAATAAGATCTGAGGAGAAAGTTTGAGAATAAAGTAGATGTGGAGCACATAAAACCCAATCTGAAGAACCAACTAGGATACAACACACCCGATCCAGATCCGCACCCAGATCTGGCCTCCGTGGACCAAGCTAGAAATGCGTGATCTAGGTAGAGAGAAGATCGAAAGAGCTAGGAAACTCCAGGTCCACACCCATTGAGGACATATAATCTGGCCAACCGACATCACTATGCACCCCAGAACCAAGATCTACAACTCAAAGCACAGAGGCAACACCACAGGAAGCCCAAATGGAAACAAATACTCCCAGACAATAAGAAGTTGAGTAAAAAAAGGTAAAATGAGCATCCCCTCTATCGATGGCATGAGCAACAGACCCCCCATTGCAAACAATCTATGTCCAGAAGAAGATAGAGCTTGCATCCGCTCTAATTGAATTGACAACTAGAGTGGTCTGAGGACGATCCCCACTACAAGCGAAGAGGAGACGACCGACGAAAGGGAGGAGAGAACACAGGGAGGGGAGGGTCTGCGGCTGAGGAAACCCTACCCGCAGACCCCGCATACTACAACATCTCTATAAAACACACACACACACATATATGTTTTCTATATATAAAACATATATAATATATGTTTTGAATTTTTTTTTAGATATTTATGAACAATTTTTTTTTAAGGTGTTTTAATTTATTTTTGTCAAATATTTTTTATTTTAGATGTTTTTTTAAAATATTTTATTGAATTTTGTTTCTTTTTGAGCTTTTTTATTTTTTATTTTTTAATGTTTGAAGGGATTTTTTGTTCTTCTTTTTAACAAAAAAAACGTATTTTTTTTTTTTTAAATTTTAAATATTTTTTATTTCTTTTTAGCTTTTCTTTGTTTTTTACCATTTTATTAAGTTTTGCTATTTTTTTTTTAAATTTGGATTTTAAATATATTTTTTTAAATGTGTTTTTGTCTTCATTAAAAAATATATATTTGTGAAGATTTTTTCTTTTTTATTTATTTATTTTTTAATGTAAGCTTAAGAAAAAAAAAAGTTAGTAAATAAATTTTCAAGTGACCATTTAGTATCCAATTTTGTTTTGTTTTTTTTATTTTATTTGTGTAGGGATTTGTTGTCAAGGCCACAGTTTGAATTTAGATCGTAATTAGCTGCAATTTTAACATTTAGAAAAAACATTTTGCTTTAGGTAGCATCACGTTTTTATTTTGGTGTCGATTTTAAGGTTTTTCTAAGCAACTATTTTATGTTTTAAGGCTATGCTTGAAAAAAATTGTAATTTTGACCCGGTTAGAAATATTTGTGCTATCGGTAGCACCACTTTTTGATTTGGGGGTTGATTTTAGAGTTTTTTTGAGCAATCATTTTATCCTTTAAGTCGATGCTTGAAAACAGTTGTAATTTTAACCCGGTTACAAAAAATGGTGATACCGATAGCACCACTTTTTGATTTGGGGGTTGATTTTAAAGTTTGTTGGAGCAACCATTTGATCCTTTAATCCCATGCTTGAAAAGTTGTAATTTTGACCCGGTTACAAAATATGGTGCTACCAGTAGCACCACTTTTTGATTTGGGGGTTGTTTTTCATGTTTTTTAATACAAAAATATGGGTTTTAAGGGCTAGAGTTCTCGTTTTGATGTCACAATTCTCATTAAGTTGGTAACTATGTTTATCATTGACAGACCTAGAAGAGATAATATTGTTGTTGATTTCCTATATATACTTATTCTTATAGGTGATAGTGCACCAATGGATGACAATTTTTCAGATGAAAATCTATTTGATATTTCTACTTACACTCCTTGGTATGAATATGTGGTTAACTATCTTGTAACAATAAAATCACCTTAGAATCTGTCCCCTCGAGAAAAATAAAGGATTATTTAGCTGCGTGCAAATTATATGTGGCATGATGACTGTCTATACTGTACAAAACATGATTTGGTGATCAGAAGACATGTACGAGAGGATGAGATGTATGACATCTTCAAAGCCTACCATGATGGTCCATGTGGAGGACATTTTGATGACAAGAGGAAAATATACAAAATACTAAAGTCAGGATACTATTGGCCAACCATTTTTAAGGATGCAAATAAGTATGTGGCCAGCTGTGACGATTGTCATAGGACGGGGAAACCAATTGCAGTTGATGAGATGCCTCTCCAAGCTCAGGTAATAATACAACCTTTTGAAAAATGGGCTTTGGAATTTGTAGGACCTATTAACCCTATGTCTCAAAGAAGAAGGTACATACTGGTCTGTATAGATTATGTGACTAAATGGGTAGAGAATAAAACTTTGTATTATGCAAATGAACAATATGTTGTTGATTTTATATTTCAAGAAATCTTTACTTGTTTTGGTGTGCCTCGAGAAATAGTGACAGACCAAGGAACCCAATTTACCTCCAATTTGGTCAAATCTATTACTGAAAAATATTAGATTAAGCATAGAAAATCTTCACCTTATCACTCCCAAGCAAACATACAAGTGGAATCAACTAGCAAGGTGATAGAGGCTATTCTCACCAAGACAGTTCAGTTATACCATAAAGATTGGGTTAATCGGTTTCCTGAGGCCTTATGGGCCTACAAAACAACTTGGAGAAACACCACATTCCATACACCTTATGAATTGGTGTATGGGAAGCAGGTGTTGCTTCCCATAGAATTTCAGGTAAAAACCTTCAAGACTGCTATGCAATTGGGGATGGATTTAGATGAAGCTAAAAAACAGAGGATATTGCAACTGAATGAGCTTGATGAAATCAAAAGGGATGTTCTTTAGAGGAATACACTCATTAAATAACAAAGGACTAAATGGCATGATAAGTACATCAAGAAGAAGTTTTTCCATCCAGGTGATTGGGCCCTACTGTATGATAGCAGGTTCAATAATTTCAAGGTTAAATTGTCCACTCGATGGTCGAGACCCTATGAAGTAGACACAGTTTAGGTTAATGGTTTAGTGAAGATAAAAAGAATTGTTGAATATCCGACTTTCTTTGTCCTAAATGGGCATCAATTGGAATTTTATCATAAGCCTCCATCTAAAGAGGATTTTATCAAACATGCTCTTCAAAATTCTGAAATGCAATTGGTAATAAAGAGGAGTTCTCCTCTTGTTGATCCACCAATGTAAGTTTTTCTGTGTGATTTAATTTTACTTTGTACATATATGTATATAGGTGTGTTATTAGGTAGTGATTTTGGTGTTACTAACAAGAGAAAAAGATAATTGTGTTCTCATGTAGATAAGAAATAAGGAGGACATATTCCATGTGTAAGTTTATTCCTTTATCCAACCCTGGTAGATTGCTTATGGAAAATGAGCCTAATGGAGTTTTCTTTAAGTTTTTCAGAATCCTAAAAATTGAAAACACCGGCAGGAAGGAACTAGCTCGATCTTGAGAAAAATCCATGGGACAATATATGGAATATTCTTTAAGTTTTTCAGACTCCTTAAAATTGAAAACACCAGCAAGAATTAACTGATCTGGGCTTGAGAAAAATCCACAGGACAGTAGTAGTTAGGTTTTCCTTTCCAATAAAATGGAAGTGACAAAAAAAACAATGGTTAGCCTGGTTCCAAAAAGAGGAGGTTTCTGCATCTCAACAGGAGGTTGTCCAACTACAGTTTCCTTCTTGTTACAGAGCTTGGAGCCCAATCATTGAATTCTTTTGCCTCATTTTATGAAACTTTCGCTGCAATTTCAACATTCCTGTATTAGTGTGCTTCTTGTATTTTTCCAACATGATACTTCAACATAACAAATTCACATGTAGCATCAGTAAGTGCCAACACCTACTCCAACTTGACCCTCAGAACATTCTAAGATACAAAGAGAACCCTACAAGATTCCAGTTTGAAGATTTCACATTCGGGTACCTGATCGAAACTTCATCCAGTAATGGAGAACAATTTTCTGTGTTGGTCCGGTACTGAAGAAGAATCTCTGTGTTGGTCCGATACTGGGGAAGATTCTCTATGCTGGCCCGGTACTAGAACAATTTTTGCATTGGTCCGATACTAAGCCTGTGAACTGGTACTGATGGTGGAACTTTGGTAAAATTTTTCTATACTTGATATTTCCCTTGTCTGACAAATCACACTTCAGGTAATGGAGGTATGAGCTCATTATTTTATTCCTTTTTATTAAGAATCATATTAATTTTGTGATAAACATATGGTTACTCTCACAAACCTTTGTTACCTTAATCTATTCAATCTCCCTATCATTATCTTCCAAAGTCTTCACGTTTATTCACCTGTTTTTAAAATCATTACGATGGAGTGATCATTGATATGATTGGGAAAATAACAATCATACCTTGAGCATTATTGGTCTAGTTTGAAAATCCCTTGTCAAAAGACTCATGTTCGCGTGATGTCAAAATTATGATTATGCCACCTTCTATAACCTTAAGTTGTTAATTATTGATTCAAACTTATGACATATACTGCTGCATAATGGTGAATTTCGGTCACATCGACCACATTCCCTACAATCATTATGAAAACTAGCATGAATGAGATGTGACATTACTTACGGATATGATCGTCACCTTATCCATGGATGCGATACCTCGACATAATTTATGACTTTTCCTTACCTCTCCATCATTATAATGATTTGAATGTTGTATTCTCGTTTCAATTCATAAACGCTCTTCTGTATGGCTTCGCCATCCAAATGAGCATTATTTACCCATTTCTCATTATATGATTCCACTCTATTCACTCTTACTATTAATTCATCCCATTGATTTGTCTCCATCACACTGCTTTCATAATTTTTCTCCCAGTACCAAACCCTCACCCTAATCCTACCGCTTACACTGATTTTGAGACCGATGTTCAAGATGGAATGGTGGTTGATAAGTATGAAAATGTGTTCCATAGTTACAGAGAGACAAAGGAATACCAAGCTTGTAGAGAGAAATTTGAGAGGGCCGATTGGTTTCTTTTCTATAAAAATTCAAAGGACATCACGAGGGAATTTCCCATGCCTTTACCCAGAGTTATGATGGAGAGAGTGTCCATTTGGAGGCACTAAATTTAATGATCACTGAAGCTACCATAGCAGAAGCGACAAAGTTACCTTCCACCAGAGAGAAATATTTCAAAGGCATCATCATTTATATGAGCCTTTGTCAGAAGTTTTTGAAGCCCAAACATTTGGACCCAGATTGGACAAAAGGCATCTCCCGAAGCTAGATAAAGGAGGAATATTGGACGATGCTTGTTAGCTTGCAGAGGTTTTCAACCTGTGAAGGGAGGTATGAAATAACTTTCCTTTATCATTTAAGGATGTTGTTGCAATTTGAGGGAGGACCACAAATATATTTTCCCCATTTTCTTTGGATAAGTCTGAATAAAATGGTGAGAGGGGTTAAGTCTACCTTTAAGAATATTGAAACTAGTCTCTATAACCATGGGTTGATGAAACTGCTTTTTGTTCATGAGTTGAGAAAATGAGGCAACAATTGGAAGAAACACCTCACATAAAAATTTGCTCAAGAGGTTTCTAAGTCTATGGAAGGAAATGTGACAAGGGAATATAGTAAAGAGTCAGGAAGAAAGAAGGGAGATAGTAGAAAGAAAGGAAATGAGCCAAGTAATGAAGTAGGCACTATAGGCCCTAGTTCACCAAAATCTGTTAGCAAATTGGACAAAGAAAAAACAATAATATTAGAAGAATCGTCCGCATCTAAGGTGAAATGATCATCCAAAACCAAGGAACCTTGCCCAGACCTGTCCACTAAAAGAAAAACACAAATTAGTGAGAAAATGAGGAAGAAACATAGGTATGGTAGTGATACAGGGGAAATTGCATATAGTGTTCCAGAAATAATTGTTGAATTACCTCAGGAGAAGGTTTGAGAATCAGAGAAGACCCCCGAATTGAGAGTTAAAGGTAAGACGGAAATTAGAATAAATGAAGAGAGTTCTATGACAAAGTACTCTATAATAAAGACAATAAGTGCACATGGAGAAATAATTCTAGTGCCTACATCTGATTCCTCTAGAAGAAAAACAAAGAAGGCACGGGAAAAACAAACTTCAGTGCCCATATATGATCCTAAAAAGAAGAAAAGGAGACTGTTTGAGGAGGAAATTTCCATTCTTGTTAGTAAACCTAATGAAGCATCAGGTCCAACATGCAGAACCACTTAGATAATTTCTAAATAGGTGACAATTCATCATGTTCCTTCTTTTCCAGAGGATCCAATTGACATTTTGACTTCACCAGAGCAAGAAGATATGCATGTAGAAACTATTAGTGAAACTAAGGAGTTGGTAACATAGACTCTGAAGGATTTGAGGAAGGAAGTTGAAGCCAGGGAAGAGGTGAACAAGAAAGCAACACTTGCACCTGTCACTTATTTGACCAAACATTAGTTGGTACTCGAAGTTGAAAGGATTATAAAACAAAATGAAGAATTGAAGCAAGAAGTAGAGGGGTATAAAGTTTTGGACAGACACATCAAGAAATAAAATGCATAGTTGAAGGAGCATAACTGAAGGTTACAAGATGAACATGACGAGATCTCTACCAAGATCAATAAGGTTCCGTGCTTGATATAATACAAATGAGTTATTAAGAGGGATATTAAGGATGAGGCTTTAGGTTTTGACATCTTAAAACCAGGAAATTAATGTTCAGGAAGGATGGAAAACAACACCAGTGTTGCAATTTTGAGGATTGGTTCAACAATTTTTGCATGAGGACATACAATGACTTGGGAATGGGGGAAATGTTGGGTCTCCTTTTTGATGAATACAATTACCTTATCTTGTCCTCTATCTTGACCAATTTCACCTCATATATATGCACCATTTGCTTATTTTCTTCAAAGTCACGTCTTTTAGCCATTCTTGTGTATATATGAGGTAACCTATGTTTAAATCATAATTTATGAGATTTCTTAATAATTGGAATTGAGTAATTGATGTTAAATACTTTCTAATTACCTTGATTAATCCAAGTAGACCTTATGACATAGATCCTACTCATCCAATACTTGTTTCGACATTCATTCGGTACCTATTTCTGTGCTCGTCCAGTACCAATGTTGTGCTCATCCGATACCTATTTCTGTACTCGTCTAGTACCTATTTTTGTGCTAGTCTGGTACCAATGAATTTTACTATGTGCGTTTGGTACTGATCTTCCTATTCCAAATGTGCACATCCGATATCGATCTTCCTATTCCAGCCATGCGTGTTCGGTACTAGTTTCGCAACTGCAAGCTTGGGTGTTTGAATGAGTTTGATTTCGATGGGTCCAAGGAGTTTGTTGGCTAGAACATCCTTTGTCAATTGAAGACCGCGATACATTTCATCCTCATGCACTTCGTGTCATGAGGACGAATTCGTTCCCACGAAAAACGTTATCTCGACCAATTATAACATTTATGTAATCATTTGATGTTATCTCTAGATCTTGGTTGTAACGACTGTTTCTCTTTAAAAGAGAAGGCCTTGTACATGATAGATATACAGAGACATAGTTAAGCAATGTTATGATGTAGATTTGATTTTTGAAGAATGTGTATTGTACACCTGCTTCTAAAGTAATGATATAAATTGCAGTTCATGGAATTTATGTGTGTGAACAAATCTTTCATTCTATAAGTTTCTTTTAAAGATACCTTGTTGGTATGACAAGGGCCCACCGACCCAACCAAGGTAATATTCCTTGTATATTCTGTATATATATAATTATGGTATGTGTGGATGAAACAATTATGTGTTTTGACAATAGTATCTAATTTTACTTTTCTTGTGTTCCAATAAAGAATTTGAAAAAACACAATAAAGATGTGTGGTAATTCAGAGTGAGTGAACATTTCTCGAGTGCAATATAGATTTCTAATTTCAACTTAGGTTTATTAGTAAATATTTGTTATTCTTGTGTGTGTATATGTGTGTAGACAATCATTTGTTATATTGAATGCTTTAATGTTTGCTTCTATCTTAGAAATCTAGGGACAATTGAGATCTCCATCTCTCACTCTACATGAGCCTATAATGGAGTATCTCACCACACCTAAAGTTTCTTCCAGAAATGATTAGGTTATATCTTGAAAATACATGAACAATCAAGATCTCCATCTCTCACCCTACATGAATCTATAATGGAGTATCTTACTACAACTAGTATTTCCTCTAGGATTTATTGATCTTTCTTTTAAGAGTGTGCAAATTGTTAGTTACATATTGTTGTTAAACTAGTTTCTATAGGAAACATAGTCAAAGTTCATCTTTCCCTTTCATGAGCTTGTAAATGAATAGATTCATTACCTGAGCATGAGTCTTTACATCACATGCTTGTTGAGATTTTGTTTATGATTTTTTCTTTCTGGTTTTTAAACTATGTGAAGAATATTGTTTGAAGCTTTGTGAAAACAGAGTATTGGTTTTGGAGTGTTTCTTATGTAGGCTATATTCATCAGGCATATGAAATTATATGTTATTGGCACATATAGTGCATCAAATCTATTGATTACGAAACTTGATTGAAATATTAAATTATTTCAATATATAGAACATATAATTGTACCAACAAAGGGTTTTTTGTGGTTGACCCATAACTATTTACATTAATAAATTGGAAAAATCATGGCTTTGGAGGCTTTGAATCTCCTTCTACAAATTTATTCATAACTTCTGCTACAAGTGATGAAATCCAATTCCGTCGAAGACCCATTTGAGCTATTGAAGATATATTTCCATCAATATATGGAACTTTTTCTGAGGTGTCCCATGGAGTGATAAAAATCTTGCCGAATTTCCAGTGACATGCAACCTTCTTGGAAGAAAGACATGCAGATCTTCAATCAGTGATATCTCTCAAACGAGGAAACGAAATGAAATTACGTAAAATACCCATTTGAGATGAAGAAGATAAATTTACATTGATATAAAATAAGTTCTATAAGGTTTCCTGTGGAGTGAGAAAAACTAGGATGAATTTGAAGGGTGTGTGTCCAAGATGGTTACAAACATGTGTTGCTTGAAACAAGAATATCACTTAAACTAGACAACATAATGAAATTTAGTGATATACCCATTTGAGATATTGAAGATATATTTCCATTAATATGTGGAACTCCTTATGTAGTTATATGATCAAGGAGAAAAAGACTGTTGAATATGGTGGTACATGCAACCTCCTTGGGTTAAATACATGTTGAGATTCAATCGATGATATCTCTCAAACAAGGAAGCCAAATGAGATTCCTTGAAATACCATTTTGATATATTGAAAGTATATTTCCAATGAGATATGGTAGAGCCTCTGAAATATTGCGTAGAGTTCACAACACCTCTTTGAAGTTGTTCGAGTGTAGAGGGACAGAAAGGATGGCAAGGGTTTGTAGAGAAGCATGAGCTGTTGTAGAGGTTGTGGAATCTCCGTGGGAAGAATGAACACCTTGAAAATTTGTTGAAAATGTTGCACACCAATGGATGTAGTGGATCCATGTATATATGTAGTGAATCCATGTATGGATTTAGTGAATCCATGTATGGTTCGCCTTGTAATGGTGAACGAAGATCCGAGGGTAAAAAAATCTCTATAGTGCCTGTGGAGAAACTGTAATGCTTACAATGTATGGCCTAACAAATGGATTCTAATAGTACCAAAAGGAGTTTGGTGATTGCTGCAAGTTTTTGAATCCACAACATGCTTCAAAACCTTGTTCCTATGGAGAGTGTACCCTCTCTGATACCACTAATCTAGATCTCAGGGGTTGAGATCTGGATGTCTTGAATGGTAAGAGAGGAGGAGCTTAGAAATGCCAATTTTGCATTAAAAGAAGCATGGAAAAAAACATGTAAATGAAGTAATCGAGAGGCGAGGCTCAAAGATGAGCCTCACCTCTAAAAATAATTACTAGTAAATCACTCAGAGCTAATTAATGTCACAATGAACAATAGAAAATATGAGAGAAGAAAAATGAGTAACTTGGTATTATGAGAAGGCTTTCTAGGCCTTTATATAGCATTACAAAATTGTCCATTGGACAAAGTAAAAAAGAGCTCATTAAATGAGTCTCTATTATTATAATATATCTAACTACCCAGTTAACTAAGTAGTGGAAAATAAAACCCAATACAATATTGGAAAGAGCTCATTAAATGAGTCTCTATTATTTTAATAATAGTTATAGCTACCCAACTAACCAAGTAGTGGAAAATAAAATCCAATACAATAATGGATAGGTGGGATTCTCTTTGACCCATATGGGCAACCTATTATCCCAATTAATTAATGAAGAGGTGGGTATCTTCTTGATCCACATGGAAAATATATTAGTTTTATAGCTTTATGACTTTTGCATCCGAATTTAGACCATATACCCCCTAAAATTCAGATCAATGTTCCTACCGATGAGAAAGTAGAAGACGTGTTGACTAAGCCTCTGTCAAGAGTGAAGTTCGAGTACTTAACATACAATATTGGTGTGGTCCAGAAGGATTTTCCATTGTGTAAGAGAGTGATGTTTTACAAATGCGACTCTAGGTGAAATATAATGTGGTGCAGTAACAACCGGTTCATGTTCGGGCACTCACTGTGGCACCAGTCAACGTGACCTTGAAAAATGTTAGTAGATGCAGATCCTTTAGGGAGGGAATGTGTTCCCATCTTCAAGAAGTGTAAATTTCATATCTTTTGGGGAAGGCATATTTCCTTGAAAACTAGAGGGCCAACCTATGTGGTTGAAGGATGACTAGCCTAGGGCTAGTGGCCAGACTCTGGACCAAATCATTCCTAGCCTAGGGCTAGTGGCCAGACTCTGGACCAAATCATTCCTAGCCTAGGGATAGATGGGTAGTGTGTGCACACTACATCGCCTAACCCTCTTGGTTAGATGCTTGGTATATGTGGGGCCAAAGTATCGGTGTTCCAACCAGGGGACTAGCCTAGGGCTAGTGGTCGAACTTTGGGCTGGATAGTTCCTAGTGAAAGCTATATGCCCAACATTTTGTGAGATGGAAGAAAGCCCCTCCATGAATTTTGAGCCCACTGATGAGATTTTGGTAATGTGCTAGATGCATGCTATACATCTAGAAAACTTCCTATGACATATAGATTCGGGAAAAGACAATAAGACAATGACTAGGTGTATAGAAGGGCATTAGCGGTGATGATGATCGTTCCAAGAAGAATACCTTCCTCACTAAGAGGGAGTGTTAAATTTTTGGGTAGCAGTGGAAGATATTCTTATTGTATTGTAATTATTCATGTCTTCCCTATTGCGCCTTTGTAAAGTATCAAATGTATTTTATAAAGTGTCATTTGTCAAGTCAGCCCTATTGCGCCAAAGTAAAAATGTCAAATATATTTTATAAAGTCTATTTTGTAAGGTCGGCCCTATTGTTCCCTAACAAACTGTCAGGTCAGCCCATACCTAATTTTAGGCTGGCCAAACTAGTATTTATACGAGAGGATATCGCTTCAATTAGTATAACACACAACACAAGCTCTCTAGTAAAAAAGAGAAGTGAGCAAGTCTTACAGGGAGACACTACTGCAGCTGGGAGGTGATTTGGTGGAGGATCTTGGTCTATCTCTTAATTTTATCTTGGTTATGTGGTGTTCTACTCTTTATCTAGTCAAATTTTTGAGAAGGATATTCTTCTTTGTTAGTTCTCTCTTGGAGAGAAGCATTATTCTTGGTTGTTGAATCTATATTGGGGAAGTTTTGCTGGTTTTTTCCCTTAGAGGGTTTTCCCAGGGTAAATCTTGTGTATGCTATGGATGTCTCTCTTTCAATGATCCTTTATATGCATTTATTGTGATAATTGATTAAAATTTTAAGAATACTATTCTAGTTAACTGCTTAAGATGAAAATTCAACAGATGAAAGAGATCTTTGAAATTAAATTGGGAAGCATGACAATGGATGAATATGAAAATAATTTCTTTGAATTTATGAAGTATATTGACTTCACAAAGGATGAGAAAGTCAAAACACAAAAGTTTTTGAGATGGTTACCCTCCTTATATAATGATAATATACAATATGATAACTCAAAAACTTTGGAAGAATCCCTAAGGAGAGAAAAAACATCTTTATGAGAAGAGTATTGGGAGGTCAATATTCCAAAAAGCTTAGACTGAAAAGATGAAAAGAAAAAATGATCAGAGGAATAAAGGTTTTAAGCCATCCAGTTTCAAGAATAATTCCCAAACAAATTAGCAAAGTCAGTCATCCCAAAATGAACATAAGACTACATATTCATTTGGGAAAAGGATAAGGAATCAACTTGTACAATGTTGGGGATGTGAGGAAAATCACTTATATAAGGACTTCCCTCACAAAGGAGAAATAATCAGGAATGTCCACAACATTCAAGAGGATGAAACAATGGAAGACATGGGAGGAAATATGCGAAGTATTTATGCATATTTGGATAACAAGCAAACAAAGTATCAATCCCCCATGATTCAAGTGGGAAGTAAGATTTATAATTATCCCATAGCAATTTTAATTGATTTTGGAGCTAGCCATTGTTACATAAACTTTAACATAGTTGAAATATTTGAATTGCAAAGGAGTAAGCATAAGAAATCTTGGTTAGTTTAATTATCCACGAGAGCTAAGAGGAAAATAAATAAGCTAGTTAAACATTGTTTGATAGACATGAATGGACTCAACACAAAGGTAGATGTAAATATCATACCATTGGGTTCATATATTATGTAGTTGACATGTATTGGTTGGAGAAACACCCTGTTGTTTTAAATTGTTACAAAAATTCAATCACATGTCTTGATGAAGAAGGGAAGCAAGACAAGATTCAAGACATTCCAAGAGATGTAGCTATTAAAGAGATTTCGACTATGTAGTTGAAAAATATATTTAGAAAGGGATTCCATATTTTAGCAGCACATATGGACGAGACAACTAGAGATAAAGTGACAAACATTGAAGACCATCTAGTCTTGAGGGATTTTGAATATTTTTTTAAAGAAATCCCAGGATTCCCACCAAAAAGAGACATTGATTTCTCTATTGATTTGGTGCCAGGAGCTACCCTAGTGTCCAAGAAACCTTATAGAATGAGTACACCATAATTGAAGGAGTTGCATATGCAACCTGAAGAGTTGTTAAATAAGGGGTATATACGCCCAAGTGTGTCACCTTAGGGAGCCTTGATTATTTTTGTGAAGAATAATGATGGAAATTGAAGCTATATATTGATTTCAGATAGCTAAATAAGGTCACCATAAAGAACACATATCATTTTCCAAGGATTGATGATTTGTTTAATCAACTGAAAGGTACAATAATCGTTTCCAATATTTACTTGAGATCAAATTATCATCAAGTGAGGATAAAGGAAGAAGAAATCAACAAGACAACATTCATGAAAATATATGAGCATTATGAATTCATGGTAGTACCATTTGGACTATCAAATACCCTAGTTTTTTTTATGTGCTTAATGAATGGAGTGTTCAGGGAGTACCTGGAAAAGTTTGTAATTGTGTTCCTAGATGGTATAATCACATACTCTAGGTAAAAATAGGAACATGAACAACATTTAAGAATGGCGTTTCACTTTTTAAGAGAGCACAAATTGTATGCTAAGATAAATAAGTGCACATTTGATCAAAAGAAGATTCACTACTTGGGGCATATAATTTCAGTAGAAGGGATAGAAGTTGATCTTGAGAATATAGAGGCCATTAGAACATGGCCAAAACCAAGAAATTTGACATAGGTAATATCATTCATGGGTCTTTTCGGTTTTTACTGAAGACTCATAAAATGATTCTTGAATATTGCAAACCCAATCAATTCTCTGCAAAAAAAGAGAGTGAAATTTGAATATAATTCCAAGTGTGAAAAGAGATTTCAGTAGCTGAAAGACAGATTGACTAGTATGCCGATATTGAATATTGAAGATCCAAATGAATATTTTGTGGTGTGCACTGATGCATCTAAGGAAGGAATCGATGGAATCCTTAGTCAAAAGGATCATGTGGTATGCTACGAGTCTAGGAAATTAAAAGAGCATGAGAGGAATTATGCTACCCACGATCTAGATTTAACAACAATTGTGTGTGCATTGAAAATGAGGAGACATTACCTCATGGGGAGGAAATTTGAGTTAAATACATACCACTATGTTTTGAAGCATTTGTTTGGACAACCAACATTAAATTCCAGACAAACTAGATGGCTAGAATTTCTGAGTGAGTATGACTTTGAAATTAACCATATAAAGGGCAAGGAAAATCAAGTGGATGATACACTTACAAGAGGACTCATACAATACATATTGCAACCATCAACATGTACATGAATGATATGAAAGATATAATTATTGTAGCAACAAATTCATATCAATAATATATAAAAATAAAATAAACATTATAACAAGACATTTTTAGCAAAAATTTAAATTGTATGAGTTGAAATAAGAGATAATTATCATGTACAAACGTAAAGTATATGTGTCGAATTCTAGTGAACTGAAAAATGTAGTTATGAAGGAAATGCACAATATGCCATATGATGGGAACCTAGGATATCAAAAGACAATTGCAGTTGTGAGAAGCCAATATTTTTGGTCAGGAATGAAGAAATATGTGGCTAATTACATAGCCATGTGTCTAGAGTGTCAAAAGCCGAATACATAGCATAGACATATAATGGGGTTATTGCAGCCCTTACCCATTTTAGAATGGAAGTGGGAAGTGGTTATAGTTGATTTTATTACAAAGCTTCCAAGAACAATGAAGAAACACAATTCCATCATGGTGGTGGTAGATAAATTAACTAAGGAAGTGAATTTTATTCTTGTGAAGACAACAAAGAAGACACAAAATATTGCATAGATATACATGAAAGAAGTTGCTAGGCTACATGGAGTTCCTAAGACAATAGTTTTAGATAGGGATTCAAAGTTTACTTCCAATTTCTGGAAGAGTTTGTTCAAAGGCTTTGGGACAAATCTAAATCTTAGTACACCGTATCACCCAGAGTCAGATGGGAAAACAAAGAGGACCAACAAAATAATTGAGGACATGTTCTGAATGGACTCATTAAAAATGAGTTCATTTGAGGCATTGTATGGCAGGAAGTGTAACACTCCAGTGAGTTAGGATAATATAGCAGATAGAGCAGTTTTTGGGCTAGATTTGTTGAAGGAAATAACATGGCAGATGACAAAGATTAAGCATAATTTAAAGGTTTCCTAGGATACAAATAAATTTATGCAGACAAGAACAGAGTGTTGAGAGATTTTAAAGTGGGCGAACATCTTTTTTTTTAAAGTGAAGGCGAAAATAAATTTGTTAAGATTAGGAAGTTTCCCAAAGCCGACAAAAAGATATTGTGGACCTTTTGAAATTTTAGAAAAGATAGGTCCAATTGCATACATGATAACATTTCTTGCTTCCATGAGAGTGCATAATTTATTTCATGTGTCAATATTAAATAAATATGTTCCTGACCCTAACCACATAATTGATTGAAATGTGATCCAAGTGGAGCACGAAGGGGATTTTCGGGTGGAACCAATACACATCCCAGATCAAAAGGTCAAAGTGCTCAGGAACAATGCCATAGGAATGGTAAAGGTTCAATGGACACACTATGGTCCTAAATATGCTATATGGGAGCATGATGAAAACAGGCAGGAAGAATACTCACAATTTTTTGACAATTTTGAAGAAAAAATAATGCAAGACTCCATTTTGAGCAGCTAGAGTTCCAGAACCACATCTTAGAGTCCTAGCCAATTGTGTTGGGGACATTAATAAAATAATGGCTCATTCCTTGGGTTAATATTGATAAAAAAATGATACATTTCTTGCATTATCCTTGATAAACGAATTCTACATTCCTTGGGTCGACGAGTTGAGAGGAACAATGTATTATGGTTGGAACTGTTGTTGGAGTTGTGAAAGTGCCAAATTTTATTTTTTTAGTATTGTAATGTAATTTTTCATATCTGTATATTGGAATAGTGTGTACCGAGGATGGAACACAAGTTTAGGGGAGGGGGAATGTAATGTCCCCACTATAATCCCAAAATTCATTAACGCTTAATGTAGATATAATGTGTGGCTACAACCAAAGCGATGTAATATGCAAATTGTATTTCTACGTTTTAATAATAAAATGTGATGCCAACTACTAAGGGGACATGGACAAAGATAGAGGTTGAAATAATCCACAAAAGAGGGGAGGTTCTA
>JZKD02S2148915.1:401375-412310 GCA_000966675.3 Picea glauca | reverse complement strand
AATTTTGTATTGGTATATGAACCTTCTAATTTCTGATTAAGTGTTCCCAAAGATAATCATTGAATACATGTAAGAGGGTGGGTGTGAGTGATCACATACCATAGTTATTGGGAGCATAGGGGTTGAGTACAATCAGTGTGGGTAAGTGTGTGATTCAATCAAGAAATCCAAAGGGAGAAAATTCATTTGTGTGGGGACAATAGTTTTTACACAGTCAATGTTTTTGCATGAGAAACAAGTAGAGAGAAATAAAGATAGATTGGAGCTAGAAAAACCATGGAGGGTGGATTCTAGAGCATTTTGGAGATTTTTTAGATTTTTTTGAAGTTGAATATTGAAGATCCAGGTTGTTAGGACTGAATATTGAACTCATGTGTGAGTTGCATTGTAACAACAAGTGTTTTCTATTGTTTGCTGGTAGTTTTTTCTAGCAACAAGTTACCTTGAGTTCCCAACTGAGAGATTCCTGGTTACCTGTTCCAGAGAGACCCTGATAAATGAATGGGATGCCTGAGGGAATGAGATTAGTGAATGGGTATATTCCTTGGGTTGGACAGGTCAAGAGGAAGAGTGGTGGTGTAAAATTAGAATAGTTGTAGGAGAATATTAGTGGGATGTGGATTTATGAGATATGAGTGGACAATGAAAGACCACCCTCTTTTGTGGATTACTAGCCTCAACTTGAGGGTGAATTGTTGTTGATATTTGGAACAAAAGGTCTATGGTTGGGTGGAATTTTCATTCAAAGCAACTGGTTGCACAACTTTTTATAAAAGGTATGTGTTTCATCTTGTTTTTGATTCTATTATGAGTTTATTTGTTGTGCATTAACTTTGTGTATCAAACTGATTTATATGCTGCTGAAATTGAGTTTAATAGGTGCATTTCATGTTGTTTTAGTATGTTGTAGATGAATCTAAATAATGGTAACATTCAACATTTAAATATTTATGTAATTCATAGATGTAAGCTACAAGTAATTATCTAGTTAGCAAAAATGTTCATTTTTATGAGTATTTTGTGACATAATGTTCCCCAGTTGGACCGGGGGACGTTACACTATTATTATTATGAAGTCTAGGACATTAGTACTCCCAATGGGAATCACCATGATGAAAACACCAAGGTCCATCTTCTTGATTAATTGTATTAGTAGGTGATAGGGTATTAAGAATTATTTTCTCATTAGGGGGATTAGGTTTCCATATTGGGTTTCCTCTTTGTTGTCGACTATTGTTGTATTGAGGTCTAGGAGGAAAAATGTGTTGTTGAGTCCTCTCTAGGTTAGTGATTTTTTCCATAAAGAGACTTTGATTTTGTGAGAAGTAAGTTACTATTCGCTTAAGTCTTTGGGATAATAGTGTCACAAAATCTTGAGTAGGTTCAACACTATTCAAATTTCTAGGCCTAGTTTCAACGTTATCACGAGGGGCATGAAAATGTTCTACCATAGAAGCGAAAATATTTTCCTCAATATTAACATCTTGCTCTTGTGCTTCTACAAGGGAATTTTGGGAGTTGTCCCTAAGCATAAATCCAAATCTCCACCCAAACGCATTTGTATATTGGAGAAGGGCATTTCCATCCTCCGGGATAATGTCATCGAGAATTTTCTCAAGTAGATTCTCAAATCTTGTATCAAATTCCTTTACTGATTCATTTTCCTTTTTCTTCATTTCATTAAATTTCACTATGGTAAAATCACGAATGTGGGTAGCACTTTCATGAGAATCAAGCCGCAAAAATTTCTAATGGAAATTTTTAGGCCGAACAATTGAATTTTTTCAGCCGAAAGTTAGAGCAAATGACACCCAGTAATGGTGTCCCACCTAGTGCAACCAGATGATTTTTTTTCCTTCTGTTTTTTTTGTTAAAACCAAATTTCAGCCGAAAAATACTAACGTTTTGGAGAACTATTATTTCATCTAAAAACCTGTAACTATGGAACTTTTCAGAAAGTATGTGTTCACTTCAGCTTGCTCCAACTTTAGAAGGAGAAATCTCCTTAAAATATTGTGACTCTGGTTTGAGAACTAGTACCAACATTTTTAGAATTGAATCTACTTTCATTTGATACAATTTGTATTTAGTTTAATCATTTTTTATCATATTTAGTTAATTTTATAAAAACATGTATCCATATTGTTTTTAGATGACATAATGATTCAATAAAATGAAAAATCAATATCTGCAATAATACTAATAAATATTATGGAAAATTTATATTACAAAACCTTTCACTGTCCTCTTCAAAAGGGTATTTTTAGATTTTACTTTTAAATCAAAATTAAGGCACATACATGGAGTCTCACTAAACATGTTTAAAATCTACAATATTTTTAGATTGGTCAAATTAAAAAATTGTAGAAATTGTAATATTCATCTGTTAAATTAAAAACTATAGTCATACTTTAATAGAGTTTGTTTACATTGTTGCAATATATTTCATTTTCCGTAAACACAAGTTTAATAATTAGTACATTCATGTCTAAAAACATAACCCATTATATTTCCCTTCATTTTTAAGGAACATGCTATCAAACAATCGCTAAATTGACATATCAAATGTCAATAAAAAAATGTCAAAAAATAGTCAATAGAAAGCTAACAAAATTCATGACTAGTTTTGTTTTTCCTGTAAAGTGAAATTCTAAATAAAAATTTTAATTTTGTTTATTGAAAGTTGAAAAAATTCTAAAAATATGTTTTATTTTCTCAAAAAACAAGGAAAATAGACACCCACATTCATTATTTTACCTAGTAATAACAACACGGGATCCTTCTTTATGCCTCACCTCTTGATAAGGCACCATGAAAATTTTGCCAAGTTTTAATACCTTTATTGGGAAGGTTATTATACCATTTTCTTGCATTCTCAAGTAGGGAGGAAATAAAGAGTTTCATGACCACATCTTCATCATCATTATTAAGAAGGTGATACTGAAAGCATGCATACATGTTATCTATATGTTCTTCAACAATGCTGACATTATTACCGAGGAATTTAGGGAACCACTTATCAAACTTGTCGGTCACAACATGAGGATAACCACACATTTCAGACATATCTAAAGGATTGAAGGCAATGGCGACCCATGGTTGAAAATCCATTGGGGATAGAGGAAGTCTTTTACCAAGTATAGGCTTTAAAACTAGTGAATTATGAGGAAGTCTCCTCTTATAGACCTTGGTAAGATTATAAAACCTTTTATGAGGTCCTCAATTAGTGTTTTCAATGCTTGGGTTCTGTGGAGTCACCAGATGATATTGTTAGACAATGATCATCAATATGTGCATAAGGTAGATGGATTCTTCCCTCTATGGATTCACAAGGTAATTTATCTAAGTAGGGCTTTGATGAAAGCTCACAAAAAGAGTGTTGAATCATAGACTTCAGATTTTGAGGAAGAATGACTCAATTCTCCCCGACAACAATGCTAAAATGTTATCGCGAAATATAGAACTTATGCAAATCCTTCACAATATGCTTGACAAGTGTAACATATATATGTACTTTCCACTGTGTTAACCCCTAGATTTCCTCCCTTGAAAATCCTGAGGGTTAAGAGCTAGCATGTTCATTTTTTTCTAGCATTCATAGATTTTTCTAGAGAAAATTATGTTTTGAGCCAGGATTGGTGCCACCAAGTACAAGTACATGATTGGTTAGGTAGTGTTATTTATTTTAGAGATAGAAAGTTTTCACAATATTTCATGGACAGAGGCAGATTACTATATATTGTATAGTTCCTATTTTTGAGAATACAAAGATCAAATGCCTGCATAGTGATATTGATTATACAGTTTAGGTCCTTGTGATATTTTGGAACCAATGAGCCTTTTCTAGATGACATGTATGCAGTTTACTATTTTTAGAAGCTGGTGATCCAGGGTTCATATGATGATTCCAAACATATATCTGGGCTCCATAAAGAAAATCAAATTCAATGTGCCTATTTAGAGTGACATGCAAGGAATTACTATTTTTAGCAGTATCTCGCATGTCAATTCTGATTGCATGTTTGGAATCCTCATTGAAAATTGAATTTGATGAGTATATTTTCAATGAAATGTGATGATATTTTATTTTTAAAAATGTCTATTTTTAGACATACTGTAATTGGTAGTGGTCTCCTAGTGGTCTTGGACATATTTTGGGTTTTCCTATTTTTTAGGGTGACTTCTATTTTTGACATGTCTATTTTTAGCAGGACTATACTTAGTAGGTATGGTCACCACGCAGGGTGGAAAGTAGTAGGTAAAAAATATGACATGTATATAATTCCATAGTATAACATATGGCACATTAAATGAATGGGGAACACTTTCCAAGGAGATGAGGTGTGTTATCACATATAGTTGTCAAGGGTCGCAACAGTTGTCCAAATATTTTGCTTGCACAAGAAAAAACCATAAGCATAAGCGAAACATTCATGGCAGTATATTTTTGGGGCTGAAATACAAGCAGTGGTCGGGTTCAATTTTCAACGACAAAGATCCTAGGAGCGGTTCAGATCAACGACTCATGTGTATTTGACATGTAAACGTTGCATAGGGTTTAAATACCAGGTGGAAGCCCCAAAGTCATATATAAAGTTCCACACGTCCTTCTAGATTAGACGATCATGATTTACTTTGAGAGTTCGGGCTTTGGGACTTTCGGCTTACCCACTCCCAATTTCCTCCGAAGTGATTTTTCCTGGAGTTGTAGATCAAGCACCGTGTGTTCCTCTAGATCGAACTATCAACATTTACTTCAGGGATCCAGACTTCAGGACTTTTATCTCCTCCCCTCTCTCTTTCATCTAGAGAGTTTTCTCTCGAAGACCACAAATCCCTGTCACGTGTCCTCCTCAGATCGACGACCGTTGTTCACTTCGGAGCTCCAGCTCAACATGCATACCACCCCCGAGCTATGAAGTGCGAAAGTACGTGGCAGTCATCAGTTAGGATATGTGGCGCTCTTGTTAGTCATGACACTTGACATCCATTTGGCCATGACACATGGCACTCAGTCCAGATACCTTTGGGCATATCATCCTCTTGTTTCTAAGTGACATGTGTCACCTTTGTTTTCATGACACATCAACATAGTGACATAAGGCCACCACGTCAGGTCATCCTCTGGGAAGTGTTCTGGTTCAACGCTAAAATTAGCTGCATCTCCCAGTGCAGTTAGAATGATCCTGAAGTTGGTAGGCAGATAAAATTTAATGTTGGTGTTAAATTAAGCAAGAGTGCCCAGATCGCAGATCATGACCAGATCAACGACCACGTTTCATTGCGGGGACACAACATGCTCGAACAATAAATTCTTGAAAGGTACTGCAATTGAAACCATGGTATAGTGAAAGAGCTACGTGGAGCAAGGTGGTGGATTATGGGCTCAAAAGAGGTGTGGGTCCAACCCGCCTTTGATGGACCCACAATCACATTCTTATAAACTTCAAATCTGAGAGCAGCGCGTGGCAGCCCCGTAGGCATTAAGACTCATTCTGATCCTAATGAAGGATCAATTAATGAAAAAGTGAGTGGTGGTTGAAACCTCAACTCACTCCATAGAAAGCATGGAGGATCTAGCCGTGGAGACATAACTGTCAGCCCGAGGTACCCTTATGGATGGTTTTTCCTGCATACCCATGCTAAGTTGAGTTTGCGTCTAATAGGAGGATACACACACAGTCTGACAGAAGAAGGCGCATACGAAAGGCTTTGAATGCAATGGATAGATCACACTTCTGGTAGTCATGGATTGATTTGAGTATAAATCAATCAGTTCAATTTTTTGTTATGGTTGTCAACTGGTTGAGCATAGTTCCCTATTGTGTAATTTTGATGCCGAAATTTTTCTCTGGTTATGTATCAAATTTGAGAATTTTTCATTAATAGAATTCAACTTTTTTCATCTCTTTATTTAAAGTATGTTGAAACACTCTGGCATGGAGGATCCAATCGAGGGTTGTGGTTCTATTGTAATGTAGGTTTGATTACAGTATTGCTGTGACCAGTTTTAGTTAGATTCTTTTTTATCTTATTTCCCATTACACTAAAAGGCTTGGGCATGTAGGATCCAGTCGAGTTATTGTAGTTTCATGGTAATGTAGGTTTGATTATTGTGCTGCTGTGACATATTTCAGTGTCTGAAACTTGCGTTCAAGAGTGCTCTTGAGCCTGAGTTTTTATTCACCAAGCTGTTTGAAAGACGGATGCTCATGGAAGACTTGTCCACCTCAATCACTAAGTCTTCCTCCTACTCACCCTTAAACTCAAATCACTGACTGAGGTTAATGAGGACCTCACTTCCCTGTGCATTTCTTGTCCATTTCCATGTTAAAATCATCCTCATACTGAATTTTTTCCATTTGACCTCCACTCATAAAACCAACATCCACCAAAACATTCTGATGGGTACTAGGCTTATCCTCTTGCAGTCAGAGGGTGACTCTTAGTCCTAACAAGGTGCATTAATTAAAAAATGAAGTCCTATGAGTGGATAAGGCATGTGAAGTTAGCATGTTTGAATTAACTAATGCTGAACTCAATATTTCACTCACTTAACTCACATTATCCCAATTTTTTATCTTCCCATTCGCTTTATCCTATTTAAAACTAATTGGGCACACTTCCCCATGTACTTACACATTTTATTAAACACCCTCTCCTCATGTGCATATCTCTCACTTTCTTAACCCCATGCACACCTTCATTCCTTATCCACATGTGTGGGGACTTCATCTCATGCATGGAAATATTCCTCGTTCATTTTCACTTTCCATCACTTTCTCTTCCTATTCTTGGTGCATGCACTCCATATATGTGCCTATCCCTCTCTCTTCTCCCACACATGTGAACCTTTCTCCCTCTTCTCTCCCATACATATCTCACTTAAAATCTTACATGCCTTTACACACCTCTCATGCTTCTTATCTATTATTACTTCAGACATGTGCCTCTATTATTAGTTTCCTCCTATATTTGAATCTTTTATGTGTCCTCTGTTGGGTATGTGCTATATTCTTTGCATGTGTGTGTGTGGGCACGTCAGATATGACAACTATGTTTGATGATCCCTCTAGTAGTGCTCATTGCATTGTGTGTGTCGGGCGCTTTCCATGCCCCCCCTGATTACGTGTAGCGTTTGAAAATGGGCGATAACCCAGGGCAGCGCCTCGAAATTTGTTTTTGGGTGGTTTTTGCTATTTTTAGTGGTTTTGTAAATTAATCCCAGATTAAGGGATTAGGGTTTTGGTATCTACAGAATACCTAAAAACATTGTATATATATTGTATGGTGAATGGTGAAATTTGATATAATGAATATAAGAAAGGTTTTCTCAGTTGAGGGTTTTCTGGTATAAAATCTCTCTGTATTCTGTGTATGAGCCATTGATTAAATTCTGTTTTTCTTAAGAATCTATATGCATTTCTTTAATTTACAGTTTTAAAACTTACATGTGGTATCAGAGCTCATTTTTGGCTTCATAGGAATGCCTTTGTTGTTGAGGGTTTGGCTTGGTCTTGATAGATCAAGGTTATCTTAGGTATGTGATAAACCCGGGTTTAGTGGGAGCTTTTGAGTGGAGATTTGAGTATAGAAAGAGGAATGGCGAGCTCATCTAGAATCGAGATAGAGAAGTTCAACGGTAAAAACTTTGAGCTATGGAAGATCAAGATGGAGGACCTTCTTGTAGACAAATAAAAATGGATCGCTGTGGACCCTGGTACACAACCTATGGGTACACCATCTACTAGCACACAGGATACTGGTACACAACCTACTAGTACACAAACTACTAGTACACCAATTACTGGTATGTCGAAGGAAGATTGGGAGAAGTTGGACAGAAGAGAAAGGAGTACTATTTGACTTTGCCTGGTAGATTCAGTTTTGCTGAATGTCTTGCGAGAATCTACAGCCAAGGAACTATGGAATAAGTTGGGGAATTTGTATCAATCAAAGTCCTTGGTAAACAAGTTATTTCTTCGAAAGACGTTGTATCATCTTAGGATGGAAGATGGAGATTCTATGACAAAACATCTAAATGCCTTTAATACTCTGGTAAGTCAATTTGTCTCTGTTAATATTATGATTGCAGAAGAAGATAAGTGTATTACTTTGTTATGTTCTTTTCCAGACTCTTTGGATAATATGGTTGCAACAATTGGTAGTACCACTCAATGTACATTGAAGTATGAGGATGTAGTTTCATCCTTGTTATCTGAAGAGATGAGGTGGAAAAGCATGGATAGTCATAACACATATGCTTTATTTGTAAGAGGTCGTACCCAAGACAAGAATCCTAGTAAACCTTCGAGGGGGAGATCTAAATATACAAGTAGATCTAAGTCTCCAGGAAAATATTTGAGGAAATGATGGAAGTGTGGTAAAATAGGGCATTATAAGAAATATTGCAAGTCTAAGAAGTTTGATAAACCAAAGGGATCTGATAGTACCTCTTCCACAGAGGCGAAAACCTCCACTAAAGAAGGAGGTGATGTTTACCTAGAATCTACAAGTACACATGCATACCATGATGTATGGTTGATCGAATCAAGTGCATCATACCACATGACTCCTCACAGGGAGTGCTTCTCTGAATATGAAAAATACAATGGTGGTGATGTATTCCTAGGAGATGAATTGACAACAAAAATCTTGGGACGTGGAAGGGTTAAGTTGCTACTAAAAGATGGAAGGATTAGAACTCTCCTTGGGGTTATGCACATTCCAAAACTAGCCAGGAGCCTAATATCTGTAAGCAAGATGGATGATGCAGGAGTGGATACTATAGTTGGAAATAACACTTGCAAGATAGTACGAGGAGCAATGGTGTTGATGAGGGGAGTTTGGTGTGGAACTCTGTACAAGTTGCTAGGAAGCACTTATACTAATGGGTGTAACAATTCTATTGTGCCTGAACAGAGAATAAAGAAGACACGATCAATATTGTCCCTGAAAAGAAGACCATGTTGTGGCATCAAAGACTGGGACATATTGGAGAAAAGGGCCTTTGAACACTACACGGTAAAGGTATGGTTGAAGGTATGTCTAATTGCACTCTGGATTTTGATTTATGTGAACATTGCATATATGGTAAACAAAATCGAGTAAGATTCCCATCTGGTGCTACAAGAGAAAAGAGGATCTTAGAGTTGATACACAATGATGTGTTTGGACCTGTTTTTGTTCCATCCCTAGGTAAATCTGTGTATTATGTTTCATTCATAGATTATTTTTCAAGGAACACATGGATTTATTTTCTTAGAAATAAATCTGAGGTATTTGATAAATTTAAAGAGTTTAAGGCTCTGGTAGAAAAATAGACAGAGAAGAAAATATAGGTATTGAGAACAGATAATGGTGGAGAATTCTGCGGAAATGAATTCAAATAATTCTGTAAGAAGTGTGGCATAGAAAGGAAGAAGACTACTCCATACACTACTCACCAGAATGGAGTTGCAGAAAGGATGAACATGACACTGATGGAAAAATCAAGGAGCATGCTCAGCGGTGTCGGGTTAGGACAAGAATTCTAGGCAGAGACAGTGGGTACAACATGTTACCTGGTGAATCGATCACCTTCATCATCGTTGGATGATAAAAATCCACATGAGGTATGGTCTAGAAAGAAACCCTCTCTTCAACATCTTAGAGTGTTTGGTTGTGATTCTTATGTACATGTTCCAAAGGAAAATAGGAGGAGTAAGCTGGATAAAAAGACTAAAAAGTGTATCTTTATTGGTTATAAATATGGTGAGAAAGGTTATAAGATTTGGAACCCATAAACCAAGAAGACTGTTTACAGTAGAGATGTTGTTTTCAGAGAGGTAAAAGATGAACCTGAGAAAATAGAGCTTGAGTTGGATGATGCAAAATCTGAATCATCTGAATAAGAGGAAACAGAAGAAGAAGAAGAAGAAGAAGAGCCTCATACCCCAGTATTGAGAAGATAAATGAGAGATAAAAGTCAACCAGAAAGGTATAGTCCACTTGATTTTCGTTCCAATTTTTCTTTATCTATTACTGATGATGATCCCAGAAATGTAAGGGAAGAAGTGAATTCAGAGGATAGTAAACTCTGCAAGAAAGACATGGTTGAAGAAATGGATGCTTTATGAGGCATGGGATATAGTTGAGTTGCCAGATGGAAGAAAATCTGTTGCAAACCAATTTATGAAAAAGAAATGTTGGCGATTCTACTGTTGAATTATGGCGTCCTTATCTCTTGGGGAAACGATTCCAATTTAAGACCGACCATCAAAGCCTCAAGTACTTTCTGGAACAACGCATTTCCTCCCAGGAGCAACAAAAATGGGTCACTAAGCTCTTTGGATATGATTATGAGATCATTTACAAGAAGGGCAAAGACAATGTCTTGGCGGATGCACTGTCCCGGAAGTATGAAGATGAAGGATCCCTTTTTTCTCTTTCCTTCATTGTACCCAATTGGCTGCAAGCTATGCACCAGGAATGGCTTCAAGACCCCAAAAGTTCGCTACTGATCCAAAAACTCCAGAATAAGGCTCAGGCTCCCCCAGGGTACTCTTGGCTCCAGGATGAGCTGCGATACAAAGGCCTCTTGTATTTAAGTAAACAATCCAAGCTCAAATCCACAGTACTTTCTGAGCTTCATGCTACACCCATAGCGGGGCACTCAGGGTTCACCAAAACATATGACCGAGTAAAACATTCTTTTTTCTGGGAGGGTATGAAACAAGACATCCGTAAGTTTGTGGCTGAATGTGAGGTATGTCAATTCAACAAGGGAGAAACAGTCAAATCTCCAGGCACCCTCCAACCGCTTCCGATTCCCCTTGCTATTTGGAAGGATATATCTATGGACTTTATTACAGGCTTACCCAAATTAGGGAATAAATCAGTCATAATGGTGGTGGTGGATCGCCTTTCCAAGTATGCTCATTTTTGTGCTCTTCA
>JZKD02S2148915.1:381987-401275 GCA_000966675.3 Picea glauca | reverse complement strand
AGAAGCTTCCGCTTCTAAAAGGATCTTCCTCTAGATGCTTCTCTTAATAGACATATTTAGTATAAATAAGGGGCGAGGGTATGTGAACCCTAGCTTGGAGATTATTGTAACAAAGTGCTTCTCGACTGGAGGTTGCCCCCTCGAAGAGGCCTGTGAACATTGATATCTTATCAAAGTGTTGTTTCTTTTGCTATTTCGTATATCATTTCTGTGTATTGTGAAGATTATGCTGGATATTTTACTGCTATTCTGTCATTTCTAGTATTTCATTTATGTTCTGCATATTTTATATATCTGGTATCTTGCATGGGATGCTAGCATGGAGGAAAATCCCAAGTGTGGTAAGTTTGATAACCTTTTGTTTGGCCCCTTTAAAGTAGACAAGGTTCTAAACAACAATACATTTATATTACAAAATATGGATGACAGTGGGATATTTAGAAGCCCAGTTAATGGGCACTTCCTAAAGCATTATTTTACCTGATGAACCAGAGGTGGTTCAGTTTGTACATAGTCGCTTTAATTTTTAGTATGATTTGGTAGTTTAGTGTGAATAAAGGATTCCATATCCAAATAAAGGCATTGGGGTATAGTTGCAGATTTGGTTTCTAGTTAAAATAAGATAGATGTTAGGGTTGGTAAAGGGAATAAAGTGGTATGTGGCAGGGATGCATAAATAAATAAATAAGGCACACATGTTTGTTGTTCTTAGAACTTCACAGGGAAGTGCTACCCCCAGTTGGAGCCGATGTTAGATCCTAGTCTTGCTCCTCTTCATTTTACTTATCAAACCAACCCATTCATCTATCAACCTATCTCTTAGTTAGTTTTTATTCATCATTGTGTGATAAGTCATTTTGTCTTTAGTCATCCCTTCTTTGCTTATGTTAGTTTTTTTTTCTCTTTATAAGGTTGATTTAGGTCTTGATTTGAGTTTGGAAAAATTCCTATCACCATGTTTTAGATCATTGATGGATTACAAAGAGTTAACCTAAGCCTACAAGACTTGTAAAGGTGTTCATTGCAAGAATGCCAACATTTTTGTAATCAACATACATACTCTATTTTTATGAGTTTTTCTGGTTTAAAAATATTTCAAAGTTCGAATAAAGTGCATTAGCACCCAAATCATGCTCATATGTTCCTGTTACCCTTGAAGTCATGTGCATTGTTCCCTATGCAGTTTTCATTGTAGGTTTTGAATGAACCCTAAGCATTGCATATCCTCGACCACCATTGTCAACCGAGGTAAATAGGGCACGGGGATACCACCATGAGAGCGCTGGAAGCTAAAAAAGGCAGAGCCAACAGGGCTCGAATTATTCAAGGCCATACCAAAGATCAGGGAAATTTTCATCAGGGGTGAGTGGTTCAATTTCATATGTGTCTTCAATGGACACCATATAGAAATCACTATGATATTTGCACATAAATTTTATGTATTCTAGACATAGATTGGTGATATAACCATCCACATAATAGAGCATTTTATTGCATGAAAATGTTCTCTCCCTATTAGTGGTGAGAGGTTTTTCAAGAAAGAAAAATTATAGGTTGAGGTGTGCAACCAGTTCCTGGTAGTGGAGCAACAAAACCCCGATTGGATCTAGGGCATCCCAATCGAATGTATAAAATAGGAATGGAGGGGCATATTGTCTACAATACATATATACATCACTACAGAAGGTAGGTTTTCAATTTTCCATTGCTATCATATCATATTTCTCATGCATCTAAATGGTGATAAGGAGATGAATCTCCCATTTTACCTTCGCAAAAGACTAACCAAGATGTCCAAATGAGTCCAAAAATATCCAAAAACTGCTAAAACAATCCTCTACCATTAGGGATTTATAAAAATATTAGTTCTTTTTTCTCTCGGTGAATTGGGAATGTATTGGGAAGAAATTCTAGAATATCTAGGGTTACATGATGAACATCCCAATGCAAAACAACCATTAGGACAAAAACCATAAGAACAACAACCATCATAACAATAAATTGAAGTTCCCCAGGTAGTTAGGGTTTCCACAAAACCTGGAAGTTCATCAAAAGCCACCCAATATTCCAAGAAAAAGTCCCTACCTACAAAAAGAAGGACTAGATCAGACAAAGGAAGATCCCTCACTCCAGAAAAAGAGGAAATACCTTAGAGGCAACTGAGGTCATCCATAGTGAAATAGAGGACTAGGGAAGATGATAAATTTATGTCAGAAATTATGTCAAAAAGGGTAAAAAACAGGTTTTTCCAACAATCCAACCATGTCCTTATCATATTGAGGTCAAACATGTGCCCACAGGCAGAAAAAATTCCTAAATTGAAAAAAAGAAAAAAATAGAGGAAGAAGCAGGTTAATCCCGAAGTAGTTATAGTTGAATTTGTGTCATTTGACACACTGATTGAATATCCTCCTGAGGAAAAATAGGGCAGAAAGAAAAAGGGGAAATAGGTCCCAAAAATTCCAAGAAAACCAAATTGGAGGACCAAGTTGACCAGCCAGTTGAGGATAAAATCCAAAGCCTTGTTCGATCCATCCCTCAAGGAGAAAAAACCTATTGTAATTGAAGATACAAAATATGATGAAGAGCCCTCTAGGTTTACCAACATGGAGGAAATGGAAATCCACACCTTGAAGGAAATTCTAGTAGGCAAGACCAGGAAGAATCACAACAAGGAACAAAGATCAGATATTAAACTCACTGATTTGGAAGCATAGTACACTACTGGTCCACACCAAGATAAATATTTAGAAGACACAGGTCCAGACCCAAAGTAGGATTTTGAAGAGGCTGGTCGAGAAACAAAGCATGTCCCAGAGAATTTTTTATAGGAGACCAAACTAGAGGAAAGGGGGGAAATTTGGATGGTACATGAGCCTATGAAAGAAAAAATTGAAGACAAACTTGAGAAGTGTTAAGCCCTATAAAAATCGCCATGATATGTATAAAACCCCATATTATTCCCTAGATAGTGAATTATTACATTTCTAGTAGGTCACCTAGAACCCTTCTTTGCACCCTTTCATTGTAATTGTAAACCCTTGTATCCTATATATATATCAAGGATATCTAGTATTAGGATCATCTTATCTCATTTCATATTGTGTTCTAAATTTTATATACTTTAAAGGAGGTTTCCCCCTCAAATTTGAATGGATTTTATTGATTTCTTACCATTTTTAAGGCGTTGGGTTATAACATTTGGTATCAGAGTTCAAGGTCTTAGGGTTTCGCTGCTACACCTAAGACACCTTGGAATTTTCGATATAATTTTTTTTATATGAAGTTTCATAAGAAACCCCTGGGAGGATATTTAGTAGACAGATCAAGGTATGTGGGGTTAAAATTTCAGCTCCTGAGGCCTTACACTTTTGAAGATATATCATGTGTAAGAAAGGGTTTTGGAATCATCCTGAATTTAGTCATCACAAAATGTTCACTATAAATATTTTTTTGTAACATGTCATACCCTGAAATATGGATCATATTCATAGAAATTATCACGGTATCTTTGATAACAATTTCAACTTCTGGGTCATCCTACCTTTTTCGATACACTCGGTGGATGATAGGGTATCTGACTGGTCCTATTGAATAGTCTCAAACGGGTGTTCTGGGTAAAACATTCATAATTTATTCCTAGACTATCCAAATTGAGTGATACTAATTTTATTGGATAGTGAACAGTCTATATTATCTCAAGTACAAATTTTAGAATTGTATATCAATTATTTTGTGTGGGGAACACTATACAAGTGATATCTCTTGGAAAGACCAAAAATCAGCAAGGTGTGGAGAAGTTACCATAATTTCAAGCGATATCTCTTGGAAAGACAAAAAATTAGCAACGTGTGGAGAAGTTACCATAATTTTAAGTGATATCTCTTTGAAACACCAAAAATCAACAAGGTGTGGAGAAGTTACCATAATTTCAACTTGGAACATCCAATTTTGGTCAGACCTATGGCATTGGAGAAAATAAATTTCAGATTACTACAGGTCGAAACAACAGACTTAGAAGGACCAAAATTTTAGAGATACACTAGAATAAAGGTCAACCAAGAGGAGAAACTCCAAATTAAGGTTTTTAAAGGTACATAACTTACACATGGCATAATTATTTTTGGAATATTTGTTTCAGGTGATTTAAAAGTTGTGATATATATAGAATAGAGTAGTATTATTATTATTACCTCATATGGTTTCCAAAAATGTGACAACACCTATTAAACCTCCAAAATTCTCATCTATGACTCAAGAAGAAAATGTGGACATACATAACACGTTGTCCAAATTGGAGGAAAAAATTAAGAGTGTAAGTGAAAAGTCTAATAATTGGGTAAACTCACAAAGACAAATTCAAGTAATGAAACAAAAGATGGTTGGCATGGAAAACAATATGGAGGGTATAAAAAACAATATGGATGATATGGAAAATAAGATGGAAGAAAATAAGAATGACATTAAAAATGAAATACAAAATTCCGTGAAGGAAATGCAAAATATGCCTTCCCTGATATCTCAAGCTATAGATGGGAGATTCCCTAAAGGAGACATCAAAATGGAATGGAATTATGAAAATAAAGGTAGTACTCATGTTGAAAAAACTGCCAATAATAATCCATTTGGTGAATCTAACTCTAATTGTGGAGTTAATTCTGGTGGGGTTCCTAAATTCAACTTTCCAAAAATTGGATTAAAGAAGTTTGATAGTACAAAGGTATTTACTTGGGTGAACCAAATAGAGCAATATTTTGAATTACATAATATTATGGATGATAAGAAAAGGATTCACATAGTGACCTTGAACTTTGAGATAAAACCATATCAATGGTATCAATGGATAGTGAAAAGGAAACCCCCTTTATATCACTACACCTGGGGTGTATTTACAAGAGACTTAGAAGCACAATATGGGAAAGTTTGGGAACAAAACTATTTCATTCAATTGATAAGAATCAAACAATTAGGTGATATTGAAGAATATAATTCAGAATTCCTGGTACTAGCCACAAGGGTGGATAACCTAAGTGATGAACACTTGATGGAAGCTTACATGGGTGGATTAAAAGAAGACATTAAACATGAACTTTTCTTAAGAAAGCCTACAAGTATTATGGAAGCTATGAAAAATGCTCATCATATCCATGCCAAAATAAGGCTACACAAAAGTATATCATTGGAGGCAAATATAGTTTTGGAGGTCATAAGACAACCATATCTCAACCAACAAGATTGACACCTCAACAAATGGATGAAAGGAGAGCAAACATAATATGTTTCAATTGTGACAATAGGTACAGTAAAGGGCACAAATGTGGTGAGAAGAAATTATTCTACATAGACTGTGAAGAGGAAGAATATAGTTTACGTAAACCAATAAGGTTGACACCTCAACAAATGGATGAAATAAGAGAAAAAGGACTATGTTTTAATTGTGATAGCAAGTACAGTAAGGGGCATAAATGTGGTGAAAATACATTATTCTACATAGACTGTGAAGAGGAAGAAGATCTCGAAATGGAACCATCACAAGACCCAAATATAGAAGAGACTACTACAAAAATATCTTGTCATGCTTTGGCCGGTATCACTACTCCACAAACCCTCAATATACAATGATACATCAAAAATAAAAAGGTAACAATATTGATTGATTAAGGTAGCACCCATAATTTCATCAATTACAAATTAACAAAAGATCTCAATTGTTTTGTATATCTTGCACCAGAGTTTCAAGTAATGATTGCAGATGGAGGTACCATAAATTGTTTAGGGAAATGCAATAGTATTAATCTCAACATGGGGGAGTATTTTATGGATAGCCCCATGATTTCCATCCAAATGGTGGGTGCTTATGTTGTATTATGGGTCCAATGGTTGAAATCACTGGGAATAGTGGCCTTTGATTTTCAAAATCGTTTTATGATATTTTCCTCAAATGGAAAGGAAATTGAGCATAGAGGTATCCAAGGGAAACCCTCTAAAGTGGTAAGCTCTAATAACATGGAAAAATTACTCAAAAAGGGACACCAGGGTGTAATTGCACAATTGGGATCACTTGATGTTCAAATATATATAGCCTTGACTCCATCAGATCTCCAAATAATTATCAACAATCATTCCAAGGTATTTGGTGAAATGCCCAAGGGTCTTCCACCTACCTAAGACCATGACCATGTTATTCATTTGCAACCAGGAAGTGTACCACCTAACATTAGGTCGTACTGGTATCCATATGCACATAAGAGTGAGATTGAATGCATGATGCAGGAAATGTTAGAGGATGACATCATTCAACATATCCAAAGTTATTGCTCTTCACCAGTGGTGTTGGTTACAAAAAAATATGGCTCATGGTGTATGTGTCCAAATTATATACAACTCAACAAAATTACCAGTAAAGATAAGTTTCCTATCCCTAGGATTGATGAATTATTAGATGAATTACATGGAGAAAAATTCTTTACTAAGTTGGATCTTCGTTCGGATATCATCAAATTAGAATGAGACGAGAAGACATTCATAAAACAACTTTTATAACAAATGAAGTGTTGGATTATTGAGCAGGGGTGGGGGGCGGGTGGATCAGTAATAGAGAAATTTAATGTTTTTTCACCATAAAATGCAAGTGTTATATCAATGTATCATTATCATCCAATAGTTGCAGAGTAAATAACCAATGAAAAAATGAGCAATCACACACATACACAATACACTAGTGTTTTATGTGGAAACCCAAAGAGAGAGAAAACCACAAAATGATTTTTCTTATATGTCTTTAAGAATTACATTCATTGGAAGCACCAACTTCCTTTGTTTTCTAGATGCAACTGGAAGGAGGCTCCAATCCCCTAGTTTCTCAGGCTACAACCCGAGGGAAGCTCCAACTCCCCAATTCTATGGCTACAAACAGAAGGAGGCTACAACCCCCTATGTTCTCTAGCTACAACTGGAAGGTGGCTACAACCACCTGTCCTTGCCTCGTCCAACTACCCTGACGTATAAGTAGAATGATGGAACCACTGTCACACTATCACTATGAGATATACTACTGTAAACCTGTACCAATCAACCTGCACCAAACAACCTATACCAATAAATTGAACCATGCATACCCCATGCATAAACTTGTACCTCAACCTATAATCAACCTATACCATAAACAAGTGCCTCAACCATGCACCAACATGTACCAAACAACCTGTAATCAACCCATACCATAAACAAGTGCATCAACCATGCACCAAACTGTACCTCAACTTGTACCATCAACGAGTGCATCAACCATGCACCAAAACTATAAGAATAACCCGTCACAACAACCTATCCCAAAAAACCTATCACAACAACCTGTCTCATCAATATTATCAACCAAATCAGATCTACTCATCAAGATCAATCACGAAGACAAATATCAAATATGTGCATCAACCAAGCATACCAAAACAACTCATAATCATCACCAAGATCAATATGTGCTTCTAATAATATACCAATACAAGTATGCTACATCATCCATAAACCGTGTGTCAACAATAATACTTGTTATCACATTATGTTGTCTAGAGTCATATGTGTTCGTTGTTGTGAATACCTAGGTATGTATCCTTTCCCCGTCTCTCTCCTTTTTCCAGGCCAGATTTTTATTTTTCCCCTTCGACTGTTAAAGTCAATTTTGTTTTCCCTTGTTTGTTAGAGTGCCCTGATTCCCCTTGATGTCTTACATGAAGGAAGTCTTGGCCCTAAACCTCTCCATTTTTATCTAAGGATGAACACTTGTCTCCTTTGTTCCAGTCATTGTTCTCTCTATTTTCCCTAATCTACAACAAGTCGTCCAATTCCTTTCTCACTTAGGTGACAACCATGGACACCAGGCGCAACTTTCATGGTAGTCCATTTTGGGCTCGAATTGCAAGCAACAAACAGGTTGAATTTTGTCAACATCAAATATTCTAGGAGCATTCCAGATTAACACCCCCCCAGGTATTTGGGATTTCAATGTTGCACAAAATATAGGTCCATTAAAATCCTCAAAGGAACAAAGAAAGCAAGAGCCGTAGATATTAAAGGAGGAAATTGGCATCCGATCCAAGTGTTCGGGGAAATGAGCTTCGGGAGTTTTGAAGTGATAAGTGCATGAGATTCCCAAAGAGCCGAAGTCTGAAGGCCCGAAGTGAATCTAAGCCGTTGATCAACAATATCCACGTGTTGTCAGATCCATAGCTCTGGGTAAAAGCACATAAGGTAAGCAAGATTTGAGTTTTGATTCTCCCAGAGCCCGGAGACCCGAAGTGGATCTCGGCCGTCCAAATCCAAGGGCCACGCGTCGTCAGATCCCTATCTCTAGTGAATTTTCTTGGGGAAAATAAAGTTTGACTATTGAGAAGTCTAAAGCCTAGAGCCACGAAGGGATCTCAACTGTCGATCTCTAAAGGCCACACATCGTCAGATCCTTAAATTCGATTGTTTTGATTCAAGGAAAAAATAAGTTTTAGTTTTCATTTTCCCAGAGCTCGGAGACCCGAAGGGATCTCAACCGTCGATCTCAGGAGGGCCACACGTCATCAGATCCATAGCTCTAGGTAAAAGCAACTGAAGGCTGAGGAGGTTTGATATTTGATTTTCCTGAAGTTCAGAGACCTGAAGTAATTCTCAGCCGTTCGATTCAAGAAGACACACATCATAAGATTGTTAGCTCTAGTTAAAATCACATAGAGGATCCAAAGGAAAAGGAGCTAGCACCCAAGCTATAGAGCACCAAGTTCGTGGCAAGCGTTGGCACAGACACGTGGCATTCGTCTAGAGCTGACACATGGAACTCTTTTCAAGTATTCTTAGACATGCCTCTAGCTTGTTTTTGAGTGACACCTGTAACCTCTCCATTCGTGACACATCAACATGGTGACGTTAGGCCTCCACGTCAGATCATCCTCCGAGAGGTGTTATTGTTCAGTGCCAAAGGTAGCGCTCCATCCTAAAGCACGCTTTGGCAGATCCTGAAGTTGATGGGCGGATATATTTAACAGTAGCACTAAATATAGCTAGTGCACCTAGATTTTAGATCATGACCAGATCATCAGACACATTTCATTGCGGGGATCCAACATGCTCAGGCGAAAATTTTCTTGAGTGGTCCCGCAATTGAAACCATGGCAAAGAGAAAGTACTACGTGGAAAAAGGTGATGGATTGCGGGCCCAAAAGTGGTCTGAACCTAAACCACTTTTGAGCAGCCCTATGATGACGTGCTCGTATAACATCCTATTCAAGAGCACCATGTGGTCGCCCCCTGAGCATTTAATCTCCTTGATTTCCCAAGAAAAGGAAGTTAATGAAAGTAGAACCAGTGGTTGAAACCTCAGGTCAATCCATAATTTGAAGGCATGGAAGGCCCGACCATGGGGACTGAACCGTCAGCCTGTGGTACCCAACTGTCAGCCCGTGGTACCCTTGTGGGCAAATTTTCATACAAAACCCATGCCGATATGAGCTCGTGCCTGATAGAGGGGTGCACATTCAATTTGACAGAAGAACTCGTCGATGCAAAGCTTTGATTGTAGTGACCAAGTCACACTCTTGGTAGTGGTGTATTGTTCTGAGTATAAATAGATAGTTTTAATATTTTGTTAAGGTCGTCAACTGGTTGAGAAAATATCCCTATTTTGTAATGTTTTGATGCTAGAATTGTTCTTTGGTTATGTATCAAATTTGAGACTTTCATGTTAATAGAAGTCAACTTCTTTTCATCTCTTTGTAAAAAATGTGCTAAAACACTCAGGCATGGAGGATCCAATCGAGTGTTGTTATGTTGTTGTATTGTAGGTTTGATTACAGTGGTATTGTGACCAGTTTTAGTTAGATCCCTTGTTATATTTCTCCCTCTTACACTGAATGGCTCGGGCATGGAGGATCCAATCGAGTTGTTGTAACTGCATTGTGATGTAGGTTTGATCATTGTGTTGTTGTGACTATGTTGTTTGGACATATTTCAGTGTCTGAAGCTTGATATCAAGAGTGATCTTGAGTCTGAGTTTTTATTCTCCAAGATTCTTGAAAGCCTGATGCTCATAGAAGTCTTGTTCACCTCTCTCACTAATTCTTCCCTTTTCTCACACTTGAACTCAACTCACTGACTGAAGTTAATGTGACCCTCAATTCTCTGTGCATTTTTCCATTGACCTCCACTCATATAAAACCAACATCGACCAAAACATATGATGGGTACTAGGCTTATCCTCCCGCAATCTGAGGGTGACTCTCAGTGCTAACATTCTTGTCTTCGTTTCGGGGGAACAAATTGAAGAATTTTCCCTGGGATAGAACGACAAAGATATTCTGATTCTGAAGGTGCATAATATATCAGTACCATTGAAGATTGTAACTTTCACTTGGAGACTCCACTGTTTCAGTTGTGGCTCCTAAAAGAAGACACACAAAGTCTACTCCACAGCTGCCTCTAGAAACACCTAGCTAACCTAGAGAAAATTATCAGAAAAGGAAAGACCCCTCAGGAAGGTACTTCAATTGCTGTACCAGGTGATCCTGGTAATTTTCTTAATCCTTTTTTAAAAACTCCATTAACCGCTTCTAGTTCTCCTATTCTACCATTTGTTGGAGTTTCAAGAATTTTAAAGTTTGGGAGTGTTCTTTTTGATTTCTCCCCTCCTAGTCTCGGTTTGGAAAGAGAATGATTTGACACCCCTGTTTCTACTGAAGTTGTACAGTGGTTTAGACCTAGGACCTTAGAATATCTTCCAACTCTGAGCTTTTCCACTCCTCCCCCTATTAGAGTTGCTGAATTAGAAGAAAGGGGAACCTCTATTCCCTCAAGCCCCATATATTTCTCTCCAAATCCTTAGTTGTTTCCCCTTTATCCCAGAAACACAGTTCTAGTTTCCCCTGTTTGAACCCCATCTCCCCCTAGTTCTCCTCTAGTTCATATCCCAATGGTGGGTGCTAATCTTCCTAGGAACAAGATGGCTAAGATATTGGCTTCTAGATATGCCCCTATGGTTTTACCTTAGCCTATGAATGCTCTCCCATCCACATACTACCTTAAGTACATGCCCCAATTCATAGGGGAGGGAGACATGACTGTAGAAGAGAACCTTTCATCCTTTTATATATTTGCAGAGATCTAGGCCATCGAAAATGAAGATGTGTGGATGAGAGTTTTTGTACAAAGCCTTGATGGTGATGCCAGGGATTGGTTTATGGAATTGCCTCCTAGATATGTTGATAGGATTGCTGCTATGGATGATTCATTCTTGAGATAATGGGGGAATAAAAAATATCTCCTTTATTATGTTACAGAATTTGGGGCACTTAAGAGAGAAGAGGGGGAAGTTGTTTCAGAATTCTCGAAGAGATTTAATAAGATGTATAAAAAGATTCCCAATGAAATTAATCCTATAGAAACCTCTGCCAAGATGACTTATGCTAGTGATTTTGACCCTAATTTTTTCCTCTTGTTGAGAGAAAGAAGAGCTACCTCCTTGGCTCATATGTAAGATGCAACCCTTGAAGTAGAATCCAATATATTGGCAGTTGATAGGATTATGAGTAAGGATGATAGAGACAAAAGAAAGGGTAGGTATGAAGCCTCGAATTCTAGTTCCTCTGCTTCCCCCCCTTAAATGGATAAAGTAACCAAGCTACTAAGATCACTTTCTTATAGAATGGAAAGACTAGAATTGGAAGGAAAGCAGAGCTATAGGAATACTCAAAATTTTTATAATAGGGGTAGTGTCAGAAGACCAAACAATGTTCCTCCGATCATCCAAAGAGACCAAAGAAATAGACACAGAGATGATTAGAGAATTCAAGCTCCTCTCCAAAATAACCTTGTTACTGATGAAGAAGGAGAGGAAGAAGAGCTTGATCCTGGAATCCATTGTCTTGGAGATACCTCCTCATTTCCTTATTTAACCCAAGATGCATATGAGGAGTCTCTCATGGATAGTCAACTAAATGAGCTGAGTAAAGGGGAAAGAACTGGCAACAATCCAAACAGATATAACCTTAGGTCCAAGAAGAAAGAAGGAAAGCCTGACATTCCTAATCAACCTATTAGAATAAAAAACTGGCTAAAAATATGGAAGATGGTGTTAAAGAAAAGGAGGCAAACTCCCCGGTCAAATGCCCCATTGTAGAAGTGAAGGAGGTTGTGAAGTCTCCCTCCTCTTTTATATTTTATCATGAAATTAAAAAGATTAGTATCCATGTGCTTCTTTTAGAGTTAGTCCAGCATGAGGGTTTCAAAAAATGCTTTTCAAAAATGTTGCATCTCAAACCTTCATCTCATTCCACTGACTCAGTCAACCTCCAAGATGAAAAGCCGATTGTCATAATAGGACCTTTGGTAGAGGATATATATGATTCCTCCCCTCCTTTCTATACATTGCTGAATATTTATGATAAAGTGTTGCAAAAATGCTTAATGGATTCATGGACATCTTACAATCTCATGAACAAAATTGTCATGGATGAGCTTGGTTTGGAGGTTACAAAAACCTACCATGACCTGTATTCATTCGATTCCAAGAAGGTGAAATGACTTGGGGTTATTAAGGATATGGAGGTATCCTTGTTTCAATTGCCCATGAAAAGTGTGGTCATGGACATAGTGGTAGTTGATGTCCCCCCTAAGTTCAGGATGCTCTTTTCCAAATCATGGATCAAAATACTAGGGGGAACTTTGTAGATGGATCTATCATATGACACCATCCCTATATTTGGAGGAGAACATAGAAGGCTCTATAGAGAAGCACAACTTGCCTACATTATGAGTGATGAAGCCAATCCCATCAACCACCCCATTTTCTCAATCGATACTAATTTAGGAACCATTATATTGCAACTCTCCAATTTTCCTTAGCAACCTATTGAAATAATAAGACAACTGATTACCTTTTGTGAAGATCCTCCCCCCAAGACATCTGTTTGGAAATTTTTTTTTGATGGGGCCTCTTCTAGGGAAGGCGCCAGTGCTGGAGTGGTTTTTATTTCCCCTACCCAAGAGACTATAGCTCTATCATGCAAGTTGGAATTTGAAACAACAAACAACGTGGAAGAATATGAGGCTCCTGTCTTGGGTTTAAGAGATTCCAAAGACATGAAAATTAAGGAGCTAGTAGTGTTTGGAGAGGATGAGATGATTGTTCATCAAGTCAGAAATCTATATTAGGCTAAGCACCCGAGGTTAAGGGCCTATAGAAATGAGGTATGGGATATGATTGACAGTTTCTTCTTGGATTTTTATATTTCATTTGTTCCAACAGAGGAGAACTCTGTGGTAGATTCCTTGGTAGTCTCAGTAAGTAATTTTAAGGTCCCTTTGCCCCCCAAACTCAAATACGAGGTGGAGATAAAATCTAGACCCTCTATTTATGACAACGTCAAACATTGGAAGGTATTTGAGGATGATATTGAGATAAAATAATTCCTTGCGACTGTGGATGAATTTTTTGATATGCATATCAACCAGGATCAGGATTATGAAGAAAGCCCTCATGTTGATGTTTTTATGAATAAGATTTCTACCCATCATATTGTTTAGTTTCCTAGAAACCATATTCCAAAGGGGCTTGTCCCTTTGGAGATATTGTTTGATAGAAATGATGTTGTTGTAAAGGTTGGAGGATGAACTGAAGAAGTTGATGTGACTGAATGCAATCTAGGAACGAAGGAGGATCCCAAATGGGTGAAATTTTCTAGTAGATTGTCAAAAGAACAAAGGGATGAATATGTCAGACTCTTGAAGGAGTTCGCTAATGTTTTTGCTTGGAAATACAAGGATTTGAGAACATATGACACCAACTTCATTGAACAAAAAATCCCTTTGAAAGAAGATGCCAAACCTTTCAAGAAGAAGCTCAGACAAATACATCCCATGCTGCTGCCGATTATGGAAAAAGAAGTCAAGAAGCTACTGGATGTAGAGATCACCATCCCTTTAAGATTTTTGGAGTGGGTGGATAATTTGGTGCTTGTCAGGAAGAAGAATGGGGAAATTAGGTTGTGTGTTGATTTCATAAATTTGAACAGAAGCACCAAAAATGATAATTACCCATTGTTGAAAATGGAGCACATTTTGTAGAGAGTGACGGGTTCATCTAGGATGTCTATGGTTGATGGTTTCTCCGGGTACAACCATATCTCTGTCTTTCCTGAATATAGAGAGAATACAAGTTTCATGACTCCTTGGGGCACGCTGATGTATGCTAAAATTCCCTTTGGATTGATGAATGTGGGAGCGACCTTCCAATGAGCCATGGACATCGTTTTCATTGGATAAAAGGACAAATTTGTGGTCATCTATCTAGATGACATTATAGTATTCTCCAGGTCTGATGAAAGACACTGTCACCACCTAAAGAAAGTCTTATTGAAGTGTAGAAGGTTTGGCCTTTCACTCAATCCTAAAAGAGGGAAACTTGTTAGGGCATATTGTGTCAGTTGAAGGGGTAAAGATTAATACGAGCAGAGTGGAGGCCATCCAGTCCTTTTCTCTTCCTAGATCTAGGAAAGAGGTTCATTCTTTCTTGGGAAAAATAAATTTTATGAGAAGGTTCATTTCTAATTTTGCCGAGTCGGTTAAATACATTACAACCATGATCAGGAAGGGGAATGAAGTGAAATGGACTGCTGAGTCCAAATATTTGTTCAACCAAATCAAGAGAGCGCTGAATGAAGCACATGTGCTCATCAACACAGACTATTCCAAGGAATTTTTGATATTTTCCTTCGCTTCATCTGATACATTGGCTTCTGTTTTGTTACAAAGAAATGCTGAAGGGTTAGAGAAACCTATTTCTTTTTTCAGTAGATCACTGAGGGATGCAAAATAAAGATATGATATCATGGAGAAGCAAGCTTATTCTTTGTTGAAATCCGTCAAGGCTTTCAGGGTCTATACTCTTCATTCAAAAATTATTGCATATGTCCCCTCAGTCTCAGTGTTATAAACCTAATTTGCACCAGACATGCTTACCTGACATCAGGCCATCTCAAATTCCTTCTTTTCCAAAACACTACTGAACAACTCTTCTTAAAAACCCCTTTTATAAAGACCCATGCAGTCTGCTCCATTACTGCACATGTGTACACGCTAGCTAACCCAAGCTAGCCCACGTGTACCTACAAAAGCATGGAAAAAGGAAAGTTGATGACGAAACACACAACTTTGGGTAAGTTAACTAAACCTTTCGACCATGCATGGCCGGTCACTCGACCAAATACCTAGCTTCTTCTAGCCTATAAAAGAAGGGTTAGGGGTCCCATTTTAAAGGAGGAGAATCATAGTAAAGAAACTATACCCTATTAAGAATTCCCTTTGTCCCAACCTTTAGCCATCCTTGTGCAAAGGGAAGTATAGAGAAAAATAGTTGGAAGATAGTGGAAGAAGAGCCCGGGACCAGGATCAAGGAGTAGTAGCCGACTTTATCATTGTAAGGTATCATTGTGAAGTTAATAAAAGAATTTCTTTTACCGTCCCACCATATGAGATTTCCATTATTGGAATATTGATTGTATGATTGATTAAATCTCTAACCCATTAGTTCATCGATCAAATGCATGTGGAGTTCTTTGTTTGTCTTTAGTTAATGCAGGTCAGCATTTGGAGGAGAGTTGCAATCAAAGAATGACCAAGCGTAAAAAGGGATCGACATCAAACATGAAGAATACGATACGTCAACTTAATCTCTTGAGCCTTATATTTACATATGAGTAATGGGGGTCTAGGCATGGGATGATGGTAAAAAGTAAGAATATTTAGGTCATTTTTGCATGCATGATAAAACCCTTAGTGCTAGTCCATAGGAGGGATTTCCTACCCACAACAGAATTGGCGACCATACTGGGGAACTCTAGGGTTTCTGGGAATGTTTTTTCTTGGGTATTTTTAAGAACTAGTTTCATTTCCTATTTTTAAAGTTTCTGCACAAGTTTGAGCTAACAAAGATTTTGGTCTTCCATACTAGTTATCTCTGTTTCTTTGCTTGACTGCATTTTTTTCTGAGACCCATAGAGGTACACACGACCTGTATAAGGTCTGCACACGTGTACCTGCACCCTACCTTCTCGCAGCCCACGTGTACACGCTAGATGAGGAAGTGTCAGTCGTGTGTATGATTCCATAAAATTTCTTTTAGAGAGGCAGTCATCCTCTCCCATGTCAGAAATAGTCCTTCTCAGGGGTTTTTTGGAACTCTTTCTAGTCTTTGTTTTTTGCATTCTATAGCTTAGGTTTCACCTCAGATTGGTTTGTTTTATGAAGTTTTCCTTGAATTGTTTTCTTTTTTCTGTTAAAGTAAGTGTCTGAGTCTTCAAGAGATCCTGGTTCTTAGTACCAATAGTCTTTGCCTGGGTTGGATTGCTTTGCCTTTTCATTTGTCTTAGAGTTTCAGAGATACACATGGCCTGTATAAGGCCAGCACGCGTGTACACGCACTCTGACTTTACATAGCTCGTGTACACATGCTTTCTATTGAACTGTCAACAATGTGCTTGTGGAGAAAATTTTTGTTGAAGGTGAGGCAGTCATCCTTTCCTTTGAAAAGAGTTATACCTCTCAGGTTTTTGGATCTCTATCATAGCAATCAGTAACTTAGGTTTGATCACAATAATAGATTTCTTTTTCATTAAGAAGTTTTCCTCAATTTTTTTTTTTATAGGGTTTTTAGACAAGTGTGAGAGTCTAGTTTTAATTTGCTTGTGTGTGATTTTTAAAGTGACGCTTTGCGATATGCACTTAGGCCAAAATTTTTCTTGGTTTTTACTTGTTGACATTTTCCCTTTTTGGTTTGTGAGCATTCAAATAAAAAAAATCTTTTATTTCTTTGTTTGGTTAAATAGTGTTGTTTTACATTAGTAACCAGGGAAAATTCTTTGCTTTCATAAGTTCTTGACGGTTTACTTGGATCATAAGTAGCTCGTAGTCGAGTGAAATCCTACTTTGAGTTTGCTGTTCAAAGAGCTTAGAAAATTTTTAGTTTGAAAAGTTGTTTAAGATTTGAGTCAAGAGAAGTTATTTTGTTTCCAGCTTTCTGTTTATTTTTCTTTCGTCTTTCAAACATCACTAGTTTTACTTTCATAACCTTTGAATTAAGAGAAGCCATAAAAATTAACGCTAAATCTAAAATTCATTAGACTTTTTATGTTTGTAGGGTCAACCAACTAGTTTAGGGTTAGGGCCTTGAATTAGGTTGGAGAGGAAAATCTTCAAGGCCATTAAATCAAACATTGGAGTCTGAGTTAGGGAGTGTCAAAGTCCAATATCATGAAAGTTATCTGGGACCCCCCTCTAACATAGGGGATAAACATGAGGTCACATGAAAAAAGGTAACGGAGATAACCCCTCCAAAGATGGACCAATCGTAGTGGAGAACACATATAGAGGGCTTGTCTTGAGATTCCGTTGATTGCATTTGCCACGAAGCTTCATGGGTCTCGAATCCATTTGAGGTCCTCAATTGTCTTCCATACCACTTGCCTTAGATATGCTTGATAGGTTTCGGGCTCGATACCCTACTCATTGTGGTCTACCTGGCTTTCGACTGTACTTGCCTGGTGACTGTTCGTGCGCTGACAACCTAGTTGCCTATCTTTTTAGAGACATACACAGGTGACTGCAGGGGTATACTGTGGTACCTAGGAGAGACATCAGGCCACTCTTTGTAGATTATACCCAGAGGTGCTTCCGTTTTCGAGTTTCACTTGCACCGGTAATTTTCTCTAGTGTTGGTTGTTGTAACTATTCTTCCAACTAGTTTAGTGTTTTCTTATTTTATCTTGGAGGGACCTTTTTAGTGTGTGTTGTTTTTTGAATGAATAGAAATCCATAGTGTGTCTTTAATATTCTCACATAGTGGAGTATCACGATCTCTGCCGGTGACAAAGGCTTCTAGGCCTATCACCGGTTACACTAGAGCCACCTCTGCCACCACTAAGGTGAAAGCTAGATGAACAAGGGTCTTTTGAAGCGACCGGGTCACAAGAAATTGTACTCGACCAACATCTAGAGGAAACAAATGTTTTAGACTTTGGAGACAAATATCTTGGTCCATTTGAAACTCCAACCACTAATCTTTCATCACCCATCATCGTACCGATTCACTCTTACGAGTGCCATATAGTGTTGCATGCAGAAATGGAAACAAATGCTGTCACTTCTTCTGGGAATTCTTCAATTCCCACTACGGTTGTCACCACAGGGGATTTTCCGCCTCCTAACCCACTGTCACTAGTCCGAGCTACCATGGTCTCAATCGCCTCTACCTCAAACAATGGTCCAATCCCATCTATGGTGGCAGTGACGATCCCTTTCACACCGAGTGAGATAGTCCCTCCATTCTCATATGGGATGCCTAGCTCAGGTACAAGTCTTGTAATTTCCTACTCCACTTCATAGACTTTAGGTTTGGGGGTAGGGAGCTCTAAAAATCCTTTGAAAGGACACATGGGGAGAAATTCAACTCCATTTAATTCTTTCCCTAATGTGGGAGGTCATATACATCCTTCATCCCCTTCACTCGGTGGCACCCACCAGTAATCTGTTGGGCCACCTATGCACCATAGTTTATTTGGAGCAGGGAGTCAAGGATCACCTTTTCATAATATGTCGGTTGGTTTGACACCATTTTCTTTGTTCGATGAATTTGGTAACAACACTTTCTCGTCAGCTTCTTTCCAAACTGGGGGCAACCCCAGTTATGGACAACCTATTCCTATGCAGGGTACTATTCCTGCACAGGGGGCAAACCCAAGAACTTCTTCCGCATCAGGACCTTGGAATTCTTGGCAAGGATCAGTTCCCTCATTAGGAATGTCGATCTGGGGAAATTATTTTCACAGCCAATGGAACCTCGGACAAGGTACTATGCCTATGCCCATGGGATTGGCATGGGGCAACCCTTCCCAAAGTCCTCTGAATGTCATTTATGCCCAACCATTTATGACCTATTTTGGGAATCAACCGATGATGTCTCCTCACACACATAATCTGTACGCTGGTCATGGCCATGGTTTTTACTAGAACCCAGGCTAGTAGTCGAACTTTTCCTAGAAACCTAGTGCCATTCAAACTCCAGGTCCCTTTTTCCATGGTTATTGCCAACAATCCAAACTACCTTTCCTGGCAACCTTGCATTTTCCAGACTTGGCAAGTGTAACACTCTTTCATTTGAAGTTGTAATGCTCTGATACCATACTCTAACACTCTTTCATTTGAAGCTATAATTCTCTAATACCATACTGTAATGCCCCCTTTCCATCAGCCAGGCAGG
>JZKD02S2148915.1:358676-381797 GCA_000966675.3 Picea glauca | reverse complement strand
TATATATATATATATATATATATATATATATATATATATATATATATATATATATATATATATATATATATATATATATATGACATGCATTTAAAACAGGTTAAACACATTTAAAGTCAGAGTGAGCATAAGAATTACTGTTATTATAAATAATCAATGGATTTAATATTAATTCATATGCACAAAAGAGTACATGATAATTATAAATACACAGACATGTAGTAACATAATTGAAACATCATCTGGTACTTATCTTTGAAAACAGTGATTATTCCACCAACCAGGTGCATGCCTTCCATGAACCTCCCAGCCTTAGGCCATGCTGCTCATCAAGCTCAGCAGTAGGTCACCCCCGATATGGGACTAAGCTCCACCCCAAGGCAAGGAATCCTAGGCTAGGCTGAGGTTACAGGGAAAACACACGGGCACAAGGAAGGAATTCTCTCCCAGGAACCACTCATACTCACTGCCCATAGACTCTCCTTCCCCACATGCCTGTTCCACCCCAAGAGTATATGCCTTCTCTATCACCTAGAAAGTCCTTCAGTTGCTAACCTCCCTTGCCTTGTGTTTCAGCAACCGGCCGGACCAGAATTCTCCAAGCTCTGCAGTAGCTACAGGGTTCCTTCCAAGAGCTCTCTCCTTCCTCAGTACACTCTCTCACCTGGAGAGAGTCGCTCACAGGTCAAGCAACCTGTTATTCCAACTTCAACCACCTCTCTCACCTGGAGAGAGTGTTGTATGACTGGCCAACAAGCCACACAAGGTCAACACTACATGTCCACCACAGTTAATGGGAATCCAGACACGAACACCCCAGGGAAGCTAACGATAGGTGCAACAACATAACCAATATTAGAAGGGGTAGGAAACTTCTATTTTCTCAATCCGACAACACAAGATAGACTCATGCTCTGGTTCTCAGGGATGCGTGACGAGTTGTCCATGCAGGGGTCGACTCAGACTTAACGGTTCACAACTGAAGGGGTGTACCAGCCTTCCCCAAGCAAATATAGACACCAAGATTTTTGTTTTAGAGCACACGAGGGTATCTCTTGCAGAGGTCAGATGGGTTCATGCTCAGATGATCAGGTAGAATGGAGGAGGAACCCCCAACACATCTCATCTCAACCATTTTATTTGTATGCACCTGGGTTGACACTTGTCACACATGCAACTGCATGCATCCCTTCATCATGCGTTCCTTCCATTCGGAAGTTGTCTATCCTTCCAAAAGAACTTAGGATAAAACATATTATTCACATGTCTTTTGGAATAATATTAAAATATTGTTCCCAAGGACCTAAGCCCCTAGGCTCAACACTTAGTCCCTATTCCCACCTTCCAGCCCCTAATCCCTTGCCCACTCTATGGAAGCTTAGTCCCCCATCACTCATTCATCGTGGTCGGTCTGCACGCGGTGGTGTTTATATTATTATTGTTCCACATAAATACAGGTACAAAATCATAGGTACAAAATGAGGCTCTTGGCCTTCAACACTTGGTCTATCTGGCCTAACAATCACATAAGCCCACTAGCTTATATAAACTCATCTCACCAGACTATAAAACATATTTACAATTCATTTCATAAACAAGATTTACAATAGGGCTCGGCCTTGGGGATATTACAACCCCCCTCCCCTTATTTCTGCACTGTCCTCAGTGCAACGTTACACTGCATCTGCAAGATTTTCAAAATTTTCAAAAAGATGCGGGTACTCTGCCCGCATAACATCTTCAAGCTCCCTTGTCACGTCCTCAGGACCGTACCAGGTCCACTAGACCTTTACAAGCTCTATGGCCTGATTCTGGAGTTGTTTTCTTTTCCTGTCCAATATGCACACAGGATGCACTTGCAGGACACCTTCTGGTTCCACCTGAATGACATTCCAATAGATAACATGATTAGCATCAGGGATATATTTTTTAAGCAGTGAAACATGAAACACATTATGTACAGTCATAGATGCAGGTAATGCAAGCATGTATGTAACTGGCCCAATCCTTTCTGGGATTTCAACAGGCCCACAGTATCTTGCTGACAACTTGGCACAACTTCCTAGTTTTAGGGAACTCCTATTAGTTTCACTTTCAGGAAAACATGATCACCCACTTTGAATTCTCTGTGGGTTCTGTTCTTATCAGCATAACTTTTCTGCCTATCCTGGGCAGCTTTCAAATTCTGTTTAATTCTTACCATTTGGTCTTCCATCTCTTTGAGAAACTCTAGCCCAACTACTGCTCTTTCAACTGGATTATCCCAACTCACCGGAGTGTTGCACTTTCTTCCATAAAGTGATTCAAATGGGCTCATCTTCAACGATGCATGATACCTATTATTGTAGGTGAATTCTACCAAATGCAGGTAGTCTTCCCATCTTGCTGGTTTGTCCATCACGTAGATTCTCAACATGTCCTCTATTACTCTGTTCACCCTCTCTATCTTACCATCAGACTCAGGATGATATGCTGTACTGAAATTCAGATTCGTTCTGAATCCTTTGAACAATCCTTTCTAGAAATTCGAGGTGAATTTCGGGTCCCTATCACACACAATCGTTTTAGGAATCTTGTGCAAGTGTGCCACTTCTTTTAAGAAGATATCAGCAACATATACTGCCTTATGAGTGGTTTTCAGTGGAATAAAATGGGCATCTTTTGTAAGCTTGTCCACCACCACCATGATAAAATAATGCTACTTGCTCATTCTGGGCAATCCTGCAATAAAATCCATGGTCACCACTTCCCACTTCCATTCCATAATGGGTAAAGGTTGCAACAACCCTGCTGGGTGCCTATGCTTGACCTTAACTTTATGGCATTCCATACATCTGGTGATGTATTCAGTGATCTCCCTCTTCAAACCGAACCAAAAGTAATGGATTTTGACTGCTACCACAGTCTTCTGATATCCAGGGTGTCCAACATACGTCACATTATTCATTTCTTTTAGAATCACAAGTTTCAATTCCTCTACATTGGGTATATACACTCTGTCTTTATACAGAAGTAATCCATTAGCTTCCAAGGTGTAACTTTCCCTTTTCTGTGGCTTTTCACTCTGCTGTAGCTTTGCTATCAAATCAAATCTCTGCACTGCAAATCGACACTTGCAGCTTCCAAAATTCTATCCTTAATATCCATCTTGTACATTCTAATGGTTGTAGCATGCAATTCATGTGCCTTTCTACTAAGTGCATCAACCACCGTTTTTCCCTTCCCTTTGATATGCTTGATATCAAAGTCGTATTCACAAAGAAACTCCAACCACCTGCTTTGTTTAGTGTTTAAGGTTGGCTGCTCAAACAAATATTTCAGACTATGGTGGTCTATTCTCAATTCAAATCTTCTTCCCATGAGGTAATGTCTCCATTTCCTCAGAGCGTGGATGATTGCTGCTAGCTCCAAATCATGAGTGGAATAATTCTTTTCATGCTCTTTCAATTTCCTGGACTCATAACAGATTACAAATCCATCTTGGATGAGAACTCCTCCCAACCCTTCCTTACACGCATCTGTGCACATCACAAAATCCATATCTAGATTTGCAATTCTCAGGATTGGAGCATTGGTTAATAGCTACTTCAATCGCTGGAAACTCTCTTCACACTCTTCAGTCCACTGAAACATTTTCTCCTTCCTTTGCAAGAAAGTGATAGGGTGAGCTATCTTTGAGAACCTTGCGATAAACCTTCTATAATAGCCTGCCAGACCCATAAAGGATCTAACTTCTTTCACATTCCTTGGCGCTGACCATTCTCAGATGGCCTCAACCTTCTCAGGATCCACAACGATCCCTTGTTCTGAAATAATATGTCCCAAGTAATGGATCTGTCTTTGGTAAAATGAGCATTTTCTCAACTTGGCATACAGCTAGTGTTCTCTCAACACTTGCAACACCATCCTCAGGTGTTGTTCATGCTCTTCCTTTTACTTGGAATACACCAAGATGTCATCCAGAAAGACTATGAAAAACTTGTCTAAATAGTTCCTGAAAACACCATTCATCAAGCACATAAAAACAACAGGTGCGTTTGACAGTCCAAATGACACCACTGTGAACTCATAATGACTGTACCTTGTTCTAAAGGCGGTCTTGCTGATATCCTCATCCTTTATTCTTACCTGGTGATATCCTGATCTGAGATCTATCTTTGAAAATATTTTCACACCCTTCAGCTGATCGAAAAGATCATCGATACTCGGTAGAGGATACTTGTTCTTGACAGTTACCTTGTTCAACTATAGAAAATCAATGCATAACCTCAACGTCCCATCCTTCTTCTTCACGAATAGGACTGGGGCACCCTAAGGTGACAAATTGGGGTGAATGTACCCCTTCTTCAGAAGCTCTTCGAGCTGCAATTGCATCTCTTTCATCTCTAGCGTACTCATTCTATAAGGAGCTTTTGACACCGGAGCTGCTCCAGGCATCAAATTTATAGAAAAATCGATGTCTCTCTTCGAAGGTAGTCTAGGTACCTTCTAAAATACGTCCTTGAACTCTATGAGTACATCATGGTCTCCAATTCTTGAGAATTCATCTCTAGATGCTTCCTCCACATTGGCTGCAAACAATTGACATCCTTTCCTGTAACACTTCTTCAGCTGCATGGCTGAGATTTCTCTAACAGCCATAGCTCTGGGAATTCCTTGGACTGTTTTCCAATTTCCCTCCTCATCTAGGCATGTAAACCTCTTGTTATGACAATCCAGGAGGGCATGGTTCTAGTCCAACCAGTCCATCCCAATTAAGCAGTCATAAGCGCCTAAAGGCAGAACATTCAATTAAGCCTTCGTGCTCAATCCATTCATGTCTATCGAATATGATTTAACCAATTCAATGACCTTCCTCTTGGTTCTTGTAGCCAACTTCACTAACCAAGACCTTTCATGTTTTCTTCTTGATAAATGAAAAATTTCCACCACCCTAGGATCTACATAACTATGGCTAGCCCCAGAATCAATTAAAATAATAAATGGTTAGTTGTTGATCATACCTTCCACTTCAATCATGTGCGATTGAAATTCTTCTTTCTTGTTGTCTAGAGCTGCGTAGATCCTTGGCATCCTGTTTCCCATATCCTCCACTGTTTTAGCTTGTTGAACATTGTGGACGGTTCTCTCTTTATTTTTTATGTGGGGGCAGTCCCTGTACCTATGGTTCCCTTTACAGCTGCAACACTCCATAGGTGGTGGTCTGGGAATTTTCTCACCCACTTCAGCCTTCCTGGGCTCTCTGAAAGATGGTTGTCCTTAAAGAATATTTCTGAAAAAGGGAGGGTTGTTTCCCTTCTACCTCTGCTCTTTCCTGAACTTCTTCTGATGATCCCAAGCCTTTTGAAAAGTAGGCCTTTCTCTTTGTTGTTCATATAAGCATTTTTCCCTTCTTATTGTTTCTTCCATAGTCTTAGGATCATCATACTAAATCCTGTCAGTAATAGAAGGTGGCATTCCACTCAGATATCTCTGAATCTTGACAGCCTCATCTTTGATGAACGGAACATACTTCAGTAGTTCCAAAAATCTTTGTTCATATTCATCGATGGTCATGCTGCCCAAAATGAGTTTGAAGAACTCCTTCATCTTTCTATCATAGTACCTTTTGGTCAGGTATTTCTTCTCGAAATACCTCTTGAACTCCTTCCAAGTGATATCTTTCTCTCTGATGTGTTGCACCTACACAAACTGATCCCACCACATGGATGTTTTTCCATTTATTTGATACATTGCAATTCTTCCTACTGCATGAGGGGAATAATTTTGCAGTTGGAAATATTTCCTCATGCCTAGCAACCATGTTTCAGCATCTTCCTCCTTCTTATGTTCTCCATCAAATGTTGGAGGCTTGATCTTGTTAATCTCTCCTTTCAATTCATCCCTTCCAGATGTTCTATGTTTTCTAGTAGGGGACGAGATTGAACTACTGTGCACTTCCCTACTGGAATGCTTTGGGGAGCGATGATGATGTCTGCTACCACTCCTCGATCTTCTTCTTCTCTCAGGGGTCCTGCAACTCTCTATATTGCTTGAGCCACTCCTCTTCTCCAACTTCCTTTCTATTCTTTCCAGGTTCTTCAACATTTTTAAGTTGAATTCTCTCTACTAATCCATGACCCTCATGAGCTTTCAACTATCATCTCGGTGAGCTTGGGCATCTTTCTACAATATTTCAATGAGTTTCATCATATGTCCTTCCTTATCCATCTCTTTTCCATGCCCATTAGAGTTTGATCCTTTGACTCCCAAGTTGATATCCCTTCCTACCCTTTTGTCCTCTGTTTCAGAGGCAATCTTTACCTTTTCCATTTCTATACTCAGTGTAGATTCACGGTTGACTTGACACTTGTTTAACTCTACACACACAATGTGCAATCAACCGAAGTCTTCCAGGCCCTTAAACCTTCAAGAAACTTACAACACTCATAAACCAACATGAACAAGAAAAACATTTTGATTCCATTAAGTTTTCTGAGCTCTGTTTGGCTCTGCAAATTTTGAGACTTCTGGTTTCAGGGTCTCGGTTCACGAGACTATCATACTAGCTTTTGAGTGATAGCTCCCTCTTTCTCCCTACCTTTGTAACCAAAGGAACCTTTCACAACTTCGCGATCTCGCGAGTTCGCGAGTCGAAGACCCTCGACTCTTCTTCCTCCAAACGCTGATACTCGAGATGCGATATGGGTATGGATCCCTCCTCGCTAGCGCCTGCTACATATAACCGTAGGCTAGGGATAAGTTCTATCACCTCTCGCAACTTGCGACTTCATGAGTTGGAGTGTTGAGTTCTCGTGCTCCTCCTTTACAAATCTTGAAATCCCGATTTACTTTACCTTCTGGGATCTAATAACACAACTGTCTCCACATCTACAATGGTGAGTGGCACCCTCAGGAGGGTCCACGTTTTCTATAGTGACATCATCGGGTCCCACCATGATCACTTTTCTTTTGTCCCACTGGCACATGGTACACACCCATCTGTTCACATCCATTCTACGATGTAGATCCTTTCGGCGTTTCGGGGTTTCGGGCATCGAGAGTTCGTGCATCCACACCTCCCGAACTTCCATTTGCTGAAATCCTGAAATTACTGTCTACCCCTCCACTTGATCCAACGGTCAAGTTCCTATCTTATGATCTACGGTGTAGATAGTTTCGAAATTTCGGGTTTTGCTATTTCGTGACTTGCGAAAACAAGGTTCTTCCCTTTTGGTTTCCTGGGTGCTGAAATGTCGTCTGGTAGCCACATGTTCCCCTCGATGGATGGTCGTGATGAATTCAGGGTTTCACGTATCACGATTTCCATGTTCCTCTGCAACTCCAAAGTTTTTTTTTTTTTAAACCCTGTGCACGTTTTCTAGATCTGACGGTCATGAGGGTTCTCCTTTTCCTCGAACAAATCCTATGGATCCAACACTTCTGGTGTGGATTCCTCTCTCCTTATGGCCAAATACCACATTGGATGTGGTTTCATAACACCACTACACCTCCTAAGCTTGGTAACATGGTCAAGTAAATCCTTGACACTCAGGAGCATTCAAAGGTCTGAAATTGGTCCTCCAGACACAATTTCTCCTCAAACCCTCAGTCTAAAGACCACTCAATTGGCCCATCTAGGCTCAACGTCCAAACCTTGGCTCTGATACCATACTGTAATGCCCCCTTTCCATCAGCTAGGTAGGCGCTACTTCATAGAATAACAATCTCATGCTTAATTATATATATATATATATATATATATATATATATGACATGCATTTAAAACAGGTTAAACACATTTAAAGTCAGAGTGAGCACAAGAATTACTGTTATTATATATAATCAATGGATTTAATATTAATTCATATGCACAACAAAGTACATGATAATTATAAATACACAGACATGCAGTAACATAATTGAAACATCATCTGGTACTTATCTTTGAAAATGGTGATTATTCCACCAACCAGGTGCAGGCCTTTCATGAACCTCCCAGCCTTAGACCGTACTTCTCATTAAGATCAGCAGTAGGTCACCCCCGAGCTGGGACTAAGTTCCACCCCAAGGCAAGGAATCCTAGGCTAGGCTGAGGTTACAGGGAAAACACACAGGCACAAGGAAGGAATTCTCTCCCAGGAACCACTCATACTCACTGCCCACAGACTCTCCTTCCTCACATGCCTGTTCCACCACAGGAGTATACACCTTCTCTGTCACCTAGACAGTCCTTCGGCTGCTAACCTCCCTTGCCTTGGTTTTTAGCAATTGGCCAGACCAGAATTCTCTGAGCTCTGCGGTAGCTACAGGGTTCCTTCCAGGAGCTCTCTCCTTCCTCAGTACACTCTCTCACCTGGAGAGAGTCGCTCACAGGTCAAGAAAATTGTTCTTCCAACTTCAACCACCTCTCTCACCTAGAGAGAGTGTTTTACGACTGGCCAACAAGCCACATAGGGTCAACACTACATGTCCACCACAATCAATGGGATTCTAGACATGAACACCCCACGACAGCTACTGACAGGTGAAACAACATAACCAGGCTTAGCAGGGATGGGACAATTCCATTTTCTCAATCCGACAACATGAGATAGACTCATGCTCTGGTTCTCAGGGATGCGTGACGATTTGTCCAAGTAGGGGTTGACTCAGACTTAATAGTTCACAACCGAAGGGGTGTACCAGCCTTCCCCAAGCAAATATAGACACCGTCCTTTTTGTTTCAGAGTGCACGAGGGTATCTCTTGTAGAGGTCGGATGGGTTCACGCTCATACGGTCAGGTAGAATGGAGGAGGAACCCCCAACACAACTCATCTTAGCCATTTTATTTGTATGAGCCTGGGTTGACACTTGCCACCCATGCAACTACATGCATCCCTTCAACATGCGTTCCTTCCATTCAAAAGTTGTTTGTCCTTCCAAAATAACTTAGGATAAAACATATTATTCACATGTCTTTTGGAATAATATCAAAATATTATTCCCAAGGACCTAAGCCCCTAGGCTCAACACTTAGTCCCTTTTCCCACCTTATAGCCCCTAATCCCTTGCCCACTCTGTGGAATCTTAGTCCCCAATCACTCATTCATCGTGGTTGGTCTGCACGTGGTGATGTTTATATTTTATTACTGTTCCGCATAAATACAGGTACAAAATCAGGCTCTTGGCCTTCAACACTTAGGCTCTCTAGCCTAACAATCACATAAGCCCACTAGATTATATAAACTCAGCTCACCAGCCTATAAAACATATTTACAATTCATTTCATAAACAAGATTTATAATAGGGCTTGGCCCTGGGGACATTACAATCCCCCTCCCCTTATTTCTGCACTGTCCTTAGTGCAACTTTACACTGCATATGCAAGCTTTTCAAAATTTTCAAAAATATGTGGGTACTCTACCCGCATAACATCTTCATGCTCCCATGTCACGTCCTCAAGACCGTACCAGGTCCAATGGACCTTTACAATATATATGGATTGATTCCAGAGCTGTTTGCTTTTCCTTTCCAATATGTGCGCAGGATGCACTTGCAGGACACCTTCTGGTTCCACCTGAATCACATTCCAATCGATAACATGATTAACATTAGGTATATATTTCTTAAGCAATGAAACATGAAACACATTATGTATAGTCGTAGATGCAGGTAATGCAAGCATGTATGCAAATGGCCCAATCCTTTCTAGGATTTCAAAAGGCCCACAATATCTTGCTGCCAACTTGGTGCAACTTCCCAATTTCAGGGAACTCCTGTTAGTTTTCACTTTCAGGAAAACATGATCACCCACTTTGAATTCTTTGTGGGTTCTGTTCTTATTAGCATAACTTTTCTGCCTGTCCTAGGCAGCTTTCAAATTCTGTTTAATTTTTATCATTTGGTCTTCCATATCTTTGAGCAACTTTGGCCCAACTACTGCTATGTCAGCTGGATTATCCCAACTCATAGGAGTGTTGCACTTTCTTCCTTAAAGTTCTTCAAATGGGCTCATCTTTAGCGATGCATGATACCCATTATTGTAGGCGAATTCTACCAAATGTAGGTAGTCTTCCCATCTAACTGGTTTGTCCATCACATACATTCTCAACATGTCCTCTATTACTTTGTTCACCCTCTCTGTCTGTCCATCAGACTCGGGATGATATGCTGTACTAAAATTCAGTTTCGTTCTAAATCCTTTGAATAGTCCCTTCTAGAAATTCGAGGTGAATTTTGGGTCCCTATCAGACACAATCGTTTTAGGAATTCCATGCAAACGTGCCACTTCTTTTAAGAAGATATCAACAATGTCTGCTTCCTTGTGAATGGTTTTCAGTGGAATAAAATGGGTAGCTTTTGTAAGCTTGTCCACCACCACCATGATCGAATCATGTTGCTTGCTCGTTCTGGGCAATCCTACAATAAAATCCATGCTCACCACTTCCCACTTCCATTCCATAATGGGTAAAGGCTGCAGCAACCCTGCTGGGTTCCTATGCTCAGCCTTAACTTTCTGGCATTCCATACATCTTGCAATGTATTCAATGATCTCCCTCTTCAAACCTGGCCAAAAGTAATGGATTTTGACTGCTGCCACAATCTTCTGATATCCAGGGTGTCCAACATACGTCACATTATGAATTTCTTTTATAATCGCAAGTTTCAATTCCTGTACATTGTGTATATACACTCTGTCTTTATACAGAAGTAATCCATCAGCTTCCAAGGTGTAACTTTCCCTTTTCTATGGCTTTTCACTCTGCTGTAGCTTTGCTACCAAATCTCTGTACTGCAAATTGGCACTTGCAGCTTCCAAAATTCTATCCTTAATATCCATCCTGTACATGCTAATGGCTGTAGAATGCAATTCATGCACCTTTTTGCTGAGTGCATCAACCACCTTGTTTTCCTTCCCTTTGATATGCTTGATATCAAAGTCATATTCACACAGAAACTCCAACCACCTGCTTTGTCTAGTGTTTAAGGTTGGCTGCTCAAACAAATATTTTAGACTGTGGTGGTCTGTGCTCAATTCAAATCTTCTTCCCATGAGGTAATGTCTCAATTTTCTCAGAGCGTGGACGATTGCTGCCAGCTCCAAATCCTTAGTGGCATAATTCCTTTCATGCTCTTTCAATTTCCTGGACTCATAACAGGTTACATATCCATCTTGGCTGAGAACTCCTCCCAACCCTTCCTTACATGCATCTATGCACACCACGAAATCCATATCTGGATTTGCAATTCTCAGGATTGAAGCACTGGTTAACAACTGCTTCAATCAATGGAAACTTTCTTCACACTCTTCAGTCCACTGAAACTTTTCTCCTTCCTTTGCAAGGAAGTGATAGGGTGAGATATCTTTGAGAACCCTGCGATAAACCTTCTATAATAGCGCGCTAGACCTATAAAGGATCTAACTTCTGTCACATTCCTTAGAACTGACCATTCTCGTATGGCCTCAACCTTCTCAAGATCCACAACAATCCCTTCTTCTGAAATAATATGTCCCAATTAATGGATCTGTCTTTGGTAAAATGAGCATTTGCCCAACTTGGCATACAATTGGTGTTCTCTCAACACTTGCAACACCATCCTCAGTTGTTGTTCATGCTCTTCCTCTAACTTGGAATACACCAAGATGTCATCAGGAATACTATGACAAACTTGTCTAAATAGTTCTTGAATACACTATTCATCAAGCACATAAAAACTAGAGGTGCTTTTGACAGTCCAAACGGCACCATTGTGAACTCGTAATGACCGTACCTTGTTCTAAAGGTGGTCTTGATGATATCCTAATCCTTTGTTCTTACCTAGTGATATCCCGATCTAAGAACTATCTTCAAAAATATTTTCGCACCCTTCAACTGATTGAAAAGATCATCAATCCTTGGCAGAGGATACTTGTTCTTGACAGTTACCTTGTTCAACTGCCGGAAATCAATGCACAACCTCAACGTCCCATCCTACTTATTCACTAATAGGATCGAGACACCCTAAGGTGACACACCCATTCTTCAGAAGCTCTTCGAGCTGCAATTGCAACTCTTTCAGCTCTGGCGTACTCATTCTATAAGGAGCTTTCGACACCGCATCTCCTCTAGGCATCAAATTTATAGAAAAATTGATGTCTCTCTTCGGAGGTGGTCTAGGTATGTCCTGAAATACGTCCTTGAACTCTGTGAGTACCATTTCCAATTACCTATGAGATATGATGCTGGCACATAAATGCTGGCCAAATTCGCACAGACAAAAGTGAACCATATCTCTGATCACATCTGAGAATGGAGACGCTGGAAGATTTTAATTAAGGTGCTAGTCCTATCAGCATTCCTTCTCGAGTGGTTCCTTAATTATTTGGTCCCATAGTTATCCAAAGATGTCCCGACATCGGGAGTGTTTTCTGAAGAAGATGCCATCATGAGAGCTCAACAGCTTGAGCTAATCTACTCTTAGTTCGGTTTATTATATGAGATCTTGTCAGATGCACCACACTCAATACTTGATAAAACTAGACAGAGAGTTGGACCACATGCCGATGGTATTGTTGGTTCAGCACAAACAAATCCCGCTGAGAAACTAATGAAGCAATTGTAGCAATTGTCTATACAACACACAACGTCTAGCCAAACTACTATTTTGGCTGCTCCCCCTACCCAAATGTCAGATGTACACATAGTGAAATCGGAAAATCCAAAAGCAACACAACAGCCTGAAGGAAATAAAAAACAATGAAATAAGGGTAAGGGGGATAAGAAACCCACTAATAATTCTAGTGGGGGAAACACTGAGAAACAGAAGGTGAGGTATCCATGCAACCTGTGCGCAAAAGACCACCCAACCCACCAATGTCCTTGGCTTGAAGAGGCCCAAAATTTTGTGACATAGAAACAACCTGCCATGTTAACCAATCCATTTCAACATGGGAAAAACCTAATCCACGCCTCTACAAGCGCGAAAGGGGGTATTCAAGGACTCTCTCCGTCTTCGAACAATCCCGCATCCGCAAATGTGTATATGATGAAGGGTGATGCTTTTATATTGACTAGAGCGCATGATTACAGTAAACCAAGCACTTATGAGAAGGGCAAAGAAGTCGAACTCCCATCTCTTCCTCTTCAGATCGAGAAGACTTTGGGTGAAACAATGACACACATCCCAAAAGGCACGTTCAAGAAAGCCTTTCACAACCCAAATGCAAGGACCGCCCAAAACTATTCTGTGGTAGAGAATTTGTCTCAAACCCCTTGTGCAATGTCCGCTTTGGAGGTCCTCCAAAGCTGCCCTTCTCATAGGAAATCTTTGTTAGCCTCTTTAGGATCTACCAAGACTTGTAATCCAGGTACAATCATGCTGGATACAATCGACTTAAAACCTTGTCTGCCTTACCACATAGCTTTTCATATAGTAGTAACTCACCCCACAGAAAATTTTACTTGGAATATTTTCTGTAAGGTGGTTGATGAGGGTGCCTCGACATGCGTTATGTCATTGGCATGTTGGAAGACTATTGGCCAACCCGTTTTGTCTCCGTCACCTACTCTTCTCACTACTTTCGATAGTCATTCATTCTAACCACATGGTATCATTCCCTCTTTCCCCATGCAGTTAGGAGGGAAGACCGTGTGCATCAAGGTAGAAGTAGTCAAAGCGTCCCTCGACTACAATCTCTTGTTAGGAAGGAGTTGGACTTACGCCATGCAAGCAGTGGTTGCTACATTTTTTTGGGTCTTGTTGTTTCCACACGAGGATTGGATTGTGACCATTGATCAATTGTCTTTCTCCAGACCTGACCCTTCATTGGGGGTATCCACGGTCCCGATGATTGATAATCCCCAACCAGGCATAGTCAACGTAGGGGTTGGTTTGTGCTTATCTTTGATGGGTACCTTCGATTACCCGCCCCCTCAAGGCGATGCCAAGTTCATATCTGACCACCATAAGGTTGAGATTTTCCAAGTTTCGTCGTTTTGTACAACTTACTTCAACGATCTGTGGATACTTTCTTCCCCATCGGCCACGATGGAAGGGACAGGGCACCCTGGCATGTCCATGCCCTGGTCTACAACTGAAGTAGCATACTCTTTAGTCTAGCAAGCTTCGTCCAACACCAATCCAACTCCTGCTCAAGAGTTAGATCCGATTCTAGAGCCTATTTGGGCTCAAGGATCTCTCGTTGACACCAATTCGTTAGACTTAGTCCTGCCCTCCGACGAAGAAATAATTGAAGCAATGACTAGTCCAGACAAACCCTGGGATGATATCCATCACAGATCATACATCCTCCTAGAGTTAATCAGAATTGAAGCCGGAGAATTCAACTTGAATATGATTGGAGATAGGTATTATCCTATTAATCCCTTAGCTACACATGAGGTTTATGCCGAGGGTAATATGGAAACTATCGCTGAAACCATACCAATTAATGTCTCTAGAACCCTCGATGTCATGGAGAATGTTTTCATCGGAGCTAACTATTTCCCCGGAGAGATTCAATCTACACAGATCTATTTAAATAATTCTGCAACATTTTTTCCTAGTTTTATGAGGAAATGCTAGGCATCGATCCAAAAATAGTCAAACATGAAATCACAACTTATCGAGATGCCAAGCCTGTTCGAAAGAAGCTTTGTCCAGTTAATCCCAGGAAATCAACAACCATTAAGGTTGAAGTTGAGAAACTGCTAAAAGACGACTTTATCTATCCTATTCATTTGACCCAATGGGTGTCAAATCCTGTGCTAGTTAATAAGAAACAGGGCACGATTCGTGTATGTACGAACTTCCGTGATTTGAACAAGGCTTGTCCAAAAGATTATTTTCCCACATCATTAATCGATTGGATAATTGATGAATGTGCAGGTTGTGAGGCCTTCTCTTTCATGGAAGGTTTTTCGGGATATAATCAAATACAAATCAAACCTGAAGACTAGCATAAAATGACATTCATTTGTCCATGGGGTACATTCGCGTATCATAATATGCCCTTTGGTCTCAAAAATGATGGAGCGACCTTTCAGCGGGCCATGTCTTTTTCTTTCCATGATCTCAAGCATATAGTCGAGGCTTATTTAGATGATTTAGCATCTCGATCTCGCAAGAGAACAGATCATCCCACACACCTCCGACTTATCTTTGAGCGATGTTGCTACTTTCAGATTCGCTTGAATCCAAACAAGTGCAGCTTTTGCATAACATCAGGACATTTTTTAGGTTTCATAGTGTCATTAACATGGATCATGGTCGATCCTCTCAAGGTTGAGGCAATAATTTAGTTTCCTTCCCCACGCACAATCCTTCAACTTCAGAGTCTACAGGGCAAGGCAAATTTTTTAAGGTGTTTCATCGCCAACTATGCCAAGATCACACAGGGATTTATGCTCTTACTGAAGAAATACGTTCCATTTTATTGGGACGATGCCGCTCAACGCTCTTTCAAAGCATTGAAACATGCCCTCACAACTACCCCTCTACTTCAACCACATAACTATAACAACTATTTCTTATTATACCTAGCTGCAGTAGAGTCAACCATCAACATGGTCTTAGTTCAAGAAGATGATTTGTTCTCAGAATATGTGATCTATTACTTGAGCCGAGGCCTAGTTGGACTGGAACTCAATTATTCTCATATCAAAAAACTTGCATTGGCAGCAGTCCATGCTGTTCAATGGTTCCGTCATTATGTTCTGTTTCACAAGACCACCATCATTTCCATTGTGAATCCGTTTCAATATGTTTTGACACGATGGATAATAGGTGGAAATATCAATAGATGGATAGTCGTTCTCCAGGAATCTGACTTAGATTTCATTTCAGCGAAATCCAAAAATTCACTAGTCTTCACAGAACTTAACTAGGAACTTTCGATTGAGTCAGGTGATGTTATGCTTGAAGAGTTTCCTATCAGAGGAGATATGTTTTTGATCGCATCTTCGGATCCCCGGTATGGAGATATACTTGTCTATCTCCAGACTTTGAAGTGTCCTACCTCTGCTTCTCATGATGAGCGTCACCATATACGCCATCAGGCTAAGAATTATCTTATACTCTATGATACATTGTATCAGAGAGGTGTAGACTGCATCCTACACCGATGTCTCACTCACAAAGAAGCAATTATCATGCTTAACGATTTCCATACTGGAGCATGTGGCGGTCATTTGTCTGGGTTGGAAACAACCCAAAAGATTTTACGAGCAGGTTACTTCTGGCCGACACTAATCAAATATTGTATCGAATCGGTCAAGAAGTGCCACCCATGTTAGATATTCTCTCAGAAGATGAGGGCACATCCCGCTCCCATGTTTCCTATCATCACAGTTGGTCCCTTCACCAAGTGGGGGATTGATTACACTACAACCCTCCTTCAGCAAGGGGGTATCATTATATCCTTGTAGCCATAGACTACTTCACGAAGTGGGTTGAAGCTATGCCAACGTTTAAATATGATGGGGAGACTGTGGATCTCTTTTTATTCAACCAGATAATATCAAGGTTCGACGTCCCATGAGAGATTGTCACTGACCATGGAAGTCATTTTCAGAACCAGATGATGATCGAATTAACATCAAAGCTTGGATTGTGGCAAGAACATTCATCACCCTACTATCCCTGAGAAAATGGTTAGGTGGAAGCTATAAATAATCTCTTAAGACCATCCTACAGGGAACAATCAACTCAGCTAAGTCAAATTGGCACTTGATGTTATACTCGACATTATGGGCTTACCAAATGTCTGTTAAGACTGCAACCAGTTTCTCACATTTTCAACTCATTTATGGGCTAGAAGAAGTCTTGCCTATCGAATGTTAGATCCTGTCCCTAAAATTGGCAGTACAGTTATTGCTAGACACTTCTCCACTTGAAGAACGATTATTATACCTTGAGCGTCTCAATGAGCAGCGTCATGATGCGGCCCTGACCAACGAGGCTCACAAACATAAATTCAAGTGTCAGTATGATTGGTTCGTTCGTCCTCAGGTTTTCTTTGAAGGTGACCTTGTCCTGGTCTATGACCAAGATAAGGACCCCGTGGGGGCAGGAAAATTCAAACCCATGTGGTTCGAACCTTTCATAATAAAATAGGTTCTTAAAAAGGGTGCTTATCATTTGGTTGAATTTGAGGGAAATGATTTGGCGGAGCTTAGAAATGGGCTCTACCTCAAGAAGTATTACTCATAGGTAGGTCACCTTGGGTAACTTTTTGTAAAATATGTATAGTCTTTTTACTATTACTCTCTAGTTTCTTTTAGTATTATGGACGTGTTGTTTTTGATGTTATTTTTTGTCACTGTGGAAGATGTCAAGTGAATCATAGGTGTTCATTGGGTACGCAGATGGTACTAGCCGACACACTCAAAGGATTGCCTCTGCAGCTTGGGTAATTTTTACACCTCGAGGCCAGTTATTATATTCAGGAGAAATATGCTTAGGTGACACCACAAAAAATGTCATCGAGTACAGTGCAGTTATTGAGTTGCTTCATGACACCCTGTCACTTGGTATCTCTCATCTCTGGGTCTATTTAGATGCTCAACTAGTTGTGTCTCAGTTAAATAGAGTATACCATGTTCATGATTCGACTTTACATCAACGATTTCTTAGGGTACATCTCTTAGAATGAAGCTTTGATTATATTACATATTTTCATGTTCCTAGGAGATTAAACCAAGTTACAGATACTCTAGCTAATCAAATTTTAGACTGGCATCTCGCACACATATAAAAAGACATACGCATAAACATGTAAATACATTTTTAAAGGAAAATATGATCCATAAGACACAAAAATACATAAAAATCCATATAAAATATCATAATCATTAGAGTACATAGGTGGATGCAAGCGCCTCAAAAATATGACCAGTAACGAGTTATGGGCTTATGCCCTAAAAAAATATATACAAGTAGTGCTCTCGGCACATGAAAATTCTAGACTAACTAAGGTCAGGACCTGTGGACCCTGTTGTAATGATCAACAACATTTACCAAACGCTGAAACAGTCGGATCCATGTCCGTGGTGCATCCACTACATGAGGATGCATAGATGGTGGCATATCCTCAATATTTTCCATAGGGATTGTGCAGGTGAGTGAGGTAAAGTTTCACTCGACTCATCTCAACACCTTCTCAGCCTCATCGGATGGAAGCTCTCCTACTACTTCTGGTCCCCCTACAGTGGCAAGTGCAACCCTTGGTCGAGGATGATGCCTGTTCCTCGCATAATCTACAGGTTGCACTAGTCCCACATCTGTGCATAATAGACACATATCTGTCAAATACTCTGGTATAAAAAAAATGATATATATAAAAAGCAACATAAAAATTACATATGTTTCACAAAAAAAAAAAAATGATGAAAACTTATTGATCTCTCCTCGCTCCTCGCCAGGAGGAACCGATATCTCATAATCTCTTGAGAAATCAATCCCAGCATAAGGGTAATCCTCTATGATTGGGATCTGTCGCGAAAACCAAGCAAAGAATTCATCATCAAAGGACTCATTGGTCCTTCCACCACCCTGTTTTGGCAGTAACACTACCCATATGCAAACCGTAGGAAGAGAGGCTTGATGTCCTCATACCACCACTTGAGGACTGAAACTAGGAACTCTTTCAAAGAAGAAGGATCATAGAATCATCCTAAACTTGAAGTTGCTAAGTGTCTGCAATCGAAAATCTGCCAACTGCCTCTTCATACAATCTAGCAGTGTAGTGCTCCAGTCAAATATATTTGCATTTAAGCACTGGACTGCATAGTTCATCTGTGCATGGGACACCCGATGTAGAGCTTAAGAACTAGTCATCTGCCCAATAATCAACACAATCGCCTGTAATCATAAATCAATGATCTTTCTTATTGTCACCTAAGAGCTCGATCGGTCTGTACCAACCTCACAATAAAGTCCTATCAATTCCGATATGTTATGAGGCCCCGAAAGGAAATGTTTGGAAATTGACTGGTTCCCATCTCCTGGAGAAGCTAGTCAAAAAATATATGTCCTTTGTGGTAGGCATCAGTGACTTCCCCTCTAACATAAAGGCCTCTGCGTCGGGATGCCAATAATCAACCAAGGCATTCAGTAGCCTAGGTTTCGCTCGCATAAAAGGACATAGGAAGAACTTGAGCATACCAAATTGCATTAAGGCAACAACAACATTGGGGTCTTCCCCGACCAACTCACTAATCTCCTCATGCTCTCTTTCCCTCCAGTGAACATACATCCTGCAAAAACCAAGTTTAGGAGGGTTAACCCTTTCTTTTCTAATTTTTTTTCCATTAAATAAAGGGTCCACGCGGGCTGTAATGATGACAGTCACGTGTACACGTGTTCAATTTTTCCTCTGCTTGAGTGTAAACGCGGCCTGTCACAAGACAACCCGCATGAACCTAGGGCCGACCTTTTGAGGGTCGACGCCCCCCCAAAAACTTGAAACAAAAAAAATAAATAAAAATTTAAATTGCAAGAGGAGAGATTTTATACTTACTTGGTCCAAGCAGATGGTTGTTTCATCCACCGAAGCTCCTAGAATCAATTCTTTTCACAAAGGGGCAGTTTTGGATTTTAGTCAATTTCTGAATTAACAATGGTGATAATGAGCTGCCAACTTCTATTTATAGAGTTTTTTGGCCCTTTTTTGTCAATTTTCGGACCCTTTTGTCATTTTTCCTAAACTAAAAATTATTTAATATGGTTCAGGAGTTTTCTTTGGATGATCAAGGGAGGTATTCCTTTGGGTATTTGGAAATTCTTTTGAGATTTGGTCGTTTGGATGGTCCTTTGGTAAAAAGTCATTTTTTCCTAGATCATTGCATTTAAGTTAGGAATCCACCTCCACTTTTTGCATCTCGTTGTCTTTTCCGCTTTTCCATAGGATCGATCCCACCGAGTTGCGACACAGAACCCTCATTACTGCTTTAGAAGTGTCGTAATTGGGTGGTAGAGCCTACCATAACATGGATTCCCTAGGTAGTTCCTGGTTGCATGACGGTGTCCATGCTGTCACTAATGACTATAGGCTCGGGAGTCCTCCATATTTTTTTCCTGATTATGAGTTTGAGCCCCATTTGCATGATTCCTTTTCACTCTTGACCTCACCCTCGAGACTCCCAAAAAACATAGTGGGTCTTCTTTTAAGCCCTTTTCAGACCCTCTAAACATGAAAATATTGTTGAGCGATCTTGTAGCCTTTCACGCTTGTTAAACTAAAATTTGAAGTCACGTCTATCCAGCGGTAGTTTACCCCCTTTTCGGTCTGGACGGTCAACTATACGAACAAAGGTATACTCTTGGGATCTTCAGTTCTCTAGAAGAGTACTCTCAGGTATAATTTTAACCCTTTTTCGGGTCCGAGGGACTAAATTTATGAAAAATGAACCCCCTCGGAGTCCATAGTTAATCTCTTTTCAGACTCCCTAAAATTGAAAAGATCACCGAATGACCTTATTATTTCACACTCATTAAAATGGTCCAGAAGAACATTCTTGACGGAGTCCATAGTTAAGCGTTTTTTAGACTCCTTAAAAATGAAAAAATAGCCAAGTGATATTGTCTGTATCACACTCGTTAAAATGGTTTTTAATAGACGTCTTTTCAATGCTAATTTACCCCTTTTTCGAACCGACTAGACTACCTTCGAAAAAGGTACCCCAGTAAAGTCTCCTTTTACGTTTTTCAGACTCTCTAAATATGAAAAACCACCGAGATTACCTTCTTTGGGATCATGTTATCCACAAATTTGGTTATCATGATGATCTCATGATGATTTCATGATGATGAAAATCAAGCTCTCTACCAAGAACACTTTCCTGAGAAGAGTTACAGTTGTCTTCTTCCAGAATTCATACTTTGAAACATGTTCGCAGGCTGCTTATATATTCACCTGCGGGAATGATTGTTTCTCGTAGGCTACCTTAATTTGGGGTGTGAACTTCTCACACTGTGCTCATGGTTAGGGTGCAAACATGCTCTTACAAAGGAAAAAAATAAAGATCTCAAACCTTCTAGAGAAGGGAATCTTCTAGAAGGATGAGTTGGCTTTTGAGTGGTTACTCAAGTACTGTCATTCCAGATATCTTGGGATCATTCCCTATCCAAGTAACTAATATATATCTTCCTATATATTGAAGAGATTGCTCATGGAAAGGTTTAAGTGAAGAAGTTCAGCAAGTTAGCAAGAGATTGATTAGAGAACTAGTGCAAGACTGTATGGAGAATTGATGTTACAGCAGCAAGAGACAACAACAAGGTCATCACATGTGGTAGACTTTCTTCATACATGAGCAATTGTGTGTGTCAGAGCTGGAAGCCATCGAAAGGAGACCTATGACATCAAGGCTCAAGTTGTAAGTTTCACTTTCTATTCAATTAATACAACAATATGTCCCTTTCCCATAAAGATGATGTCATTTTATTACATAATTCCTTGATCATATGTATAGACTAGTCATTGGATATCTTAACTTGTCTTTACTTCGATTGGTTCATTTTGTTGTGATCTGGACGGGACGAGAGCATTGAAGTGAATCTTGGAACAACAGAGACATAAGGAAAGTGATCATAAGGTATGTCCATAACCCTTATCTCTTAGTTCATTCAATAGGCTAGATCTAGGGAAAGTGTATTATTCTGTTCTGTTTTGTTCTAGATACCAGGTGGATCTAGGGAGGTCGGTTTGTGTCCGCACTCACGGACTTATCCAATAAAAAAATTGGCGACTCAACTGGGGACTATCCTTTTTGTCTTGTTGGTTTTTTGAACTTTCTGTGGCCATTTTCTCTGTTTGCATTTTTCTCTTGATTTGTTAGTCTCTAAGTCCTCAGGATACCCTGAGAGACCTTCTGGGTCTATAGGCCAATTTGATTTTTGCTTGCTCTTTCAAATTTTTCATTAGTTTCAGGGATTCTCGCACTGTACCCATTAGCAGCCTGCGAGAACCTTGACTATTCGCACCTTGTATATAAATTTCAGTGCGGATAGTTCGCATGCTGCATCGAAGTGGCATGCGAGAACCATAGTTTCTCGCACTGTGTTCCACACCATCCTGCGAACAGTTTTTGAATTTTTTTTGAATTCAAGTTTGGACCCTGTCAATAGCTCATGTATGTTGATTTGGACCTCTTTGTCTTGTTGAATCAGTGACTTACCTACCTTTTTCTATAATTGGCTTGTTGGAACTGATCTAGGTTTTCTAGGTGTTTTCTTTCTTTTGAAACTTGACTTTCATTTTTTAGCTTTTGTTGGCAGTGTCATTCTCTCTGACTTATAGAGTTGAGTGTATCTGACTGGCTGGGAACCAGGGATTGGTTGAGAGTTGAGTGTTTGGTGTTTCTCTTGTGCTTGATGGTTCGAAAGGACAATTTTTCATTTGCATTGAGAAGCTCCTTGGTTTGATTTTGTTTTTGCTTTCATTGAAAGTTTTGGATTTGGGTTGTTTGTTTGAGTCTTTACTATTTGGTTTTCTTTTCTCATTATGCAGAGTTCTTCTTGGAAAGTGAACTGTATGTTTTCTTTCAAGTTTTGTTTTTTCTTTTGCGAGAACATTGAAAATCAAAGTTTTGAGAGTATTGAAGTTTTGAAAGAGACATATTGAAATTGTTCTTTGATATATGATTATTTGCATTGGCATCTGAAAGGAAATTGAATATTGCATTTGCATTGTAGTTTTGAGTTTGATTCGGAAATTGTTCTCTCTCTCCCATAAATAGGATTCATCGAATGAAACGAGTTCTATTTCATCATATCCTTGCATTATTTGGGTCAGAGTCATACATCACAAGTTTCATTTCCATTGCCTTTGAGTAAACAACATCCTGTAAAAACATTGCGTAATATTAAAATTGAACTAGTAACTTTTTTCTAGGGCTCTTTTACACCAACATTTATCTAGGCTAGTGCTTTGGAGTAGGAAGAGAGACACACTCTCCAAAATCCCAAAAACACACAATAGCATCTTGAGTTAGGGAGTGTAAAATTCCATTGGCAGCATATTGTCCTGGGAATCCCTTCTAACACAAGGGTCAAGCATTAGGTTGCATTGGTGTTGGCAGAGATACTAACCTGCTTTGTTGGCATCAGTGTAGAGATTGCACGTATTATGGGGGTCACTCCAAGGTATACCCACAATTATGAGTGGAAGCCTTTGAGTT
>JZKD02S2148915.1:337007-355487 GCA_000966675.3 Picea glauca | reverse complement strand
GCACCAACATTGAAAACCTGCTGATCTGGATCCCACATCCGGACTAAATGTTCCAACAATCGAACCTAGGCTCTCATGCCCGGTATACGGAAATACTTTAGGAGACCGCAATCTCTTAAAGTGGCAATGGTTTGAGGGTGATTTTCGGTGGTAGCATTATCATCCTCGTGTTCCCTTTCTCTCCATTCGAGCACCATTGTGATAGTTATTTACCTGCATGGCAACCATGGGAAGATAGTTAATGATTTGAAACATGAGAAAAATTGGTTTGATTGGCTAAAAATTATACAATTTTTTGGGCACTGCACTGTTCGCAGGTGGCTTATAGCCCACAGTGCAAACTTATCGCACTCTATATTAAGACCACCTGTGGGAATGAGAACTTCTCGCAGGCCCCGTATGGGCAGCCTACGAGAATCCTCATTCACGTATAGGGTTTCGAAACTCACTCAAAAACTTGAAGTTTAGCCATTAAAATCATAAAATTAAACCATGAAAAGCTAGGGAATTGAGGACTTACCAATCTGATCCAGACGGTTCGTGAAATGATGACCCCAAGCTCCCAGAAATCGACGATGAAGATCGGAGGTAAAATGGGGATTTTTGCACTAAAATGGTAAATGGATAAAAACAATATGGTAAAAATGAATAGTAACTTTGTTTTATTTACTTTTTACCATAAAAAAGTGGGTTTTTTTATATTTATTCACTATTTTACCCTAATTTCTAATACGAAAGTGAGTAAAACGACTTGCAGGAACCCGATGCAGATGATTATGGATGAAAAACTTTTGCAATATGATGTGTTTTTGTTTGTTTTCTATGGTTTTGATTTCAAGACCTCAAGTGCCTTTTATCCGTTCTTGCACTTGTGAAAAACCTAGAACGTGATCGAGCGTTGTTTTATCTCTTTTCCGGGCTCGATGTGGTTGCACAAAAAAGGAACCCCCCTGGAGTTAACTTTAATCTCTTTTCACGACTCCCTAAATATGAAAAGATTGCCGAGTGATCTTGCTCTTTTCACACTCATTAAAATATTTGAAGTTACGCATCCTTCGAGCGATAGTTTAACCCTTTTTTGGTCTCGTTGGACTATTGTACGAAAAAGGGACTGAGAGAGTTCTCTTTTGAGTGTTTTTCCAAACTCTATAATCCTGAAAAAACCTTCGAGTTTTCTATCTCTGGACTCGTTAAACAAACATTGACTGACCCGTGATGGGACCGAACCACTCCTTCTTAGGGTTCGATAAAAATACTCCGAGGGACTCATCCGAAGGATGAGCTTATATCAACAAGAATATGTGATCCTCTTCAAGCTTGCGTAAAAATAAAGAGGTACTTGCCATAAATGGTGGGGGAAAAATTTGGGAAAGGGATATGTTTCGTCTTTATGTTAATTGGTAGTAAGTGTCGCTCTTGAACATGACACCCCCTATTCATCATTTGAAGCCGGTTTGGGAAATCCATTTGTCTCTCATTCGATTCAATAAAAAGGTATTTCCATGTGTCATCTTTGAGTCAATGCTGCCAAATCTTTGGTCGTGTCGTCCATATGTTCAAGAACAGTCCAAACCTCTTTCGAGTCAGCCATCTGCAGTTATACTTTCATTCTGTGTCGTCCTTCCCTATGTCCAAAGTCCAATTGTTATATGCTCTGTTTCTCTTTCAAACTCTGTTACTCATTTCATGTCACTGATGGGGGATACATCAGGGCCCTCCTGTGATGAGTCTTGTTTTGTCGACTTCAACACATTATCCATAATCAAGACTTAGAAATTATTCAGTACCTTGAAGCTTGCATGCCTCAATGACAAGCTTCTCGCTTTTGATAGTGGGTTTACATCATTGACCCCTGATCGAGAGATTCCATCGAGTGTTCGACATCAACTCATTTATTCACAGTCGATGGATTGTACTATAGTACCTTGGGAGTCATTGGCATTAATGGTGATTTCCCTCACACTTGTTAACGATATACATCAATGACTGGTAATCAAGTGGTTTCTACCATGTTCGACTTCGACACATGTAATCACATGGTCAGATTCGTACTTTGGGTGATGAGATTGAAGACCCTGGATATTGTCTTTAAGATCCAGGTTGCGATGGAGTATGTATATTTTGTGACACATAGATCCACTGTGTATGTTTCGTGGCTATGTCATCTTGACTGAAAATTTGTTGCACAGATCCACATCGTATTCAGGTGGCTGTGCTATATAGTGACGGCATGGATCCACAGTTTATGATTGGTGGCCATGACTTTGGTTTATGATTGTCATTAGTCTATGATATGAGCATGGGAATTCCTACCTCAGAACTGATATATATGATATTCTTCTGGTACTTGGATGTTTGCAGGTCTCTGATTAGATGTGCTTTTGGTTTTTGACACACACATGCATCATACAAAGTCTATCGACTGTCACTGGTTCCGCTCTCAGACTTTGGGGGGAATTCTGTTATCCACAAATTTGGTTATCATGATGATGTCATGATGATGAAAATCAAGCTCTCTACCAAGAACACTTTCCTGAGAAGAGTTACAATTGTCTTCTTCCAGAATTCATACTTTGAAACATGTTCCCAGGCTGCTTATATATTCACCTGCGGGAATGATTGTTTCCCGCAGGCTACCTTAAGCTGGGGTGCGAACTTCTCACACTGTGCTCATGGTTAGGGTGTGAACATTCTCTTACAAAGGAAAAATATAAAGATCTCGAACCTTCTAGAAGGGAATATTCTAGAAGGATGAGTTGGCTGAGTGGTTACTCAAGTACTGTCATTCCAGATATATTGGGATCATTCCCTATCCAAGTAACTAATCTATCTCTTCCTATATATTGAGGAGATTTCTCATGGAAAGGGTTAAGTGAAGAAGTTCAGCAAGTTAGCAAGAGATTTATTAGAGAACTAGTGCAAGACTGTATGGAGAATTGATGCTACAGCAGCAAGAGACAACAACAAGGTCATCACATGTGGTAGACTTTCTTCATACATGAGCAAGTGTGTGTGTCAGAGCTGGAAGCCATCGAAAGGAAACCTATGAAATCAAGGCTCAGGTTGTAAGTTTCACTTTCTATTCAATTAATACAACAATATTTCCCTTTCCCATAAAGATGATGTCATTTTATTACATAATTCCTTGATCATATGTATAGACTAGTCATTGGATATCTTAACTTGTCTTTACTTCGATTGGTTCGTTTTGTTGTGATCTAGACGGGACGAGAGCATTGAAGTGAAGCTTGGAACAACAGAGACATAAGGAAAGCGATCATAAGGTATGTCCATAACCCTTATCTCTTAGTTCATTCAATAGGCTAGATCTAGGGAAAGTGTATTATTTTGTTCTGTTTTGTTCTAGATACCCGGTGGATCTAGGGAGGTCGGTTTGTGTCCGCACTCATGGACTTATCCAATAACATCTCGTTAAACTTACATCGAAGGACGTTACCATTGTGTGTTTTGTTAACCGTGTTTTCATACCTGGATCTTTGGCATAATTCTGGCTCCATGTTGCTCTCACTTGAACCATCTGAAGCATGCCTTATACGCAAGCCCTGTAGCACTTTGCCTCTGCATCTTGACACCTTTCGTCCTAGGAGGGATTTTTTCCCAAATTTCCTTTCTTTGAACATCAGTCTTGTCCTTGCACCTCGAACTTGTATGTTTTCGACACTCATTCCTCCTTTGTAATGTAACATTCTTTTATTCTTTTTCCAAAATTATTGAAAAAGACAAAATAATCAAATATACCCCAAAAAGAGGAAGGGAAAAGTATTTTTTTTGTATTGGCAACATAATGAGTCACCCTTGGATAAAGCACATATTTTCCTTTGTTTGATAAACTCTGGGATTTAATACGACCTTAGGAAGCTGTTCTCACTACATAGAGCTGTGTCCTCCTCCGTTTGGTTATTCTTCCAAACATATGGAGAGTTTGTGTCGCCTCCTGCCTCGTAAACTTATGTTAATGCCATGCTACCTGAGTCTCATAATTTGTTGTGATATTTTCCAAGGGAAGTTTTTACCAAGCCTGAGTTGGCCCCTCTACAGTTTTTCTCTTTCCCTCATGCCCGACCATCCCGAAAGTCCAATCAAGTCTTTGTTTGAAATCAATGAAGCCTTCGGTCTGATAATCAAGATTCTCTAGTCCATAACCAATGAGCCATCGAAGACCTCTGGGTAGTGAAGTCATACACTCATATTACACTCTTACTCAAGTTTTGAAGATTTTGATGTTGTTTCTCGAGCTATGAAGACCTCATTTCCAACCATCAGGCCTTATCAACTTCTAGAATATGGATGCTATACATGTATATCTTTTAATTTTGAGATGTAGATCCATTGTGTATTGCTCACTGCTACACTTTATATAGTTATATGACATGGATCTATAGTGTATTTGATTGGTAGCCATGATTTTATTTTATCTCGAGCATGGGAATGACTACCTCGGTGAGACAATTATTATTTTGCAGAAGGCACCTACCGATTTCTAGTCCCTGGGCTCACTTGTTTGGAACGTTGGTGAATGTTGTTAATGTATTTCGACCATCATATGCTCTTCTGACCTCACACATTAGGGTGCATCTTTTATAACCCTAATTTTCACTAGATATGCTTACCTGGCATCAAGCCATATCAGATTCCTTCTTTTCCAAAACACTGTTGAACAACTCTTCTTAAAAACCCCTTTTATAAAGACCCACGCACCCTGATCCATTACTGCATGCATGTACACGCTAGCTGACCCAAGACAACCCGCGTGTGCCTACAAAAGCATGGAAAAAGGAACTTGATGATGGAACAAACAACTTTGGGTAAGTTAACTAAACCTTTCGGCCATGCATGGCCGGTCACTCGACCAAATACCTAGCTTCTTCTAGCCTATTAAAGAAGGGTTAGGGGTCCCATTGGAAAAGAGGAGAATCATTGTAAAGAAAATATACCCGATTGAGCATTCCCTTTGTCCCAACCTTTAGCCATCCTTGTGCAAAGATAAGTATAGAGAAAAGAAGTTGGAAGATAGTGGAAGAAGAGCCTAGGACCATGATTGAGGAGAAGTAGCCAAATTAATCATTGTAAGGTATCATTGTGAAGTTAACAAAATAATTGCTTTTCCCATCCCACCATATGAGATTTTCATTATTGGAATATTTCTTGTATGATTGATTAAATATCTAACCCCTTAGTTCATAGATCAAATGAATGTGGAGTTCTTTGTTTGTCTTTAGTGAATGTAGGTCAACATTTGGAGGAGAGTTGCAGTCAAGGAATGACCAAGCGCGAAAAGGGATCGACATCAAACATGAATAATAAGGTACATCAACTTAATCTCTTGAGCCTTGTATTTACATATGAGTAATGGGGGTCTAGTCATGGGATGATTGTAAAAAGTAAGAATCTTTAGGTCATTTCTGCATGCATGATAAAACCCTTAGTGCTAGTCCATAGGAGGGATTTCCCACCCACAACACTTAGTAAAGGAGATTCTCATCCAACCTAATATTGATGGGAAGAGAAGAAAGTGGATCACCAAAATCCTGGAGTTTGACCTAGAAATAAAACCTACCAAATTGGTGAAAGGCCTAGGTTTAGCCAGGGTATTGGCTGAGTTGAATTGCAAGGCATTGAGGGTTAATTTCATGAATATAGACTCAGAAAATCAACAAGCTGATATTGATGGTGAAGACTCTCATGTCATCCCCAACTTAGCTGAATTCCCCTGGTATGAAGATATCATATACTTTCTGCAGAAGTTGAGCCCCCTTGATGTTTTGGATAAAAAAAATGTGAGAGATTTGAAGCTCAAAGCAATCAAGTATTGTATCATTGATCATATTTTGTATTGGAAGGATCCTCTGGGAGTCCTGTTGAGATGTTTAGACCCACAATAATCCTAAAGAGACATGTATAGTTTTCATGATAGCTCATGTGGGGGGCATCATTTTTGGAGGACCATAATGTATAAGATCCTCAGAGCTGGGCATTTCTGGCCCAACCTTTTTATCGATGTTTGTGAAAATATTAGAGCCTATACCAAGTGTCAAAAGTTTGCTGGAAAACAACAGCTTCATCTTTTCCTTTGAAACCTATAGCGGTTTCTAGACCTTTTTAGCAGTGGGGTCTCGACTTCATTGGAGAGATCCACCTAGCCTTGAGTGGCAGCAAATGTGGATTTTGACCACCACTGATTATTTTACCATATGGATAGAAGCCATCCCTACAAGGAATGCCTCCCACAAGGTGATCATAAATTCCTCGAAGAAATCATATCCATATTTGGTTGTCCATGTAGGATTGTTACGGACAATGCTGCCACTTTCAGAGCTGAGCCATTAATTGATTTCTGCGAGCAGTATGGGATCACACTAGTCCATTATACTCTCTACTACCCTAAGGGAAATGGTTTAGCATAGTATTCTAACAAGATAATCATAAAGATAATCAAAAGACTGTGAGAAGACAACAAGAAATCTTGGGATTCGATGCTGAAGTTTGCATTGTGGGATGACAAAGATACCACAAAAATATCACTGGGCATTTCTCCTTTCCAGCTAGTGTATGGTGTTGAGGCAATATTTCCTGCTCAACTTTATTTTCCTGTGGTGAATTTCCTCCAGGACTACCAAGGAGAACTTGATAAATGGTCAGGAGGATACTACAACTGGTAGAAGTGCAATAGACTAAGGAGAAATTGCTTGATAAAGCACAAGACCATCAACAAAAAATAAAATGAGATTTTGACAAGAGCGCAAGCAAGGAAAATTTACAAGTGGGAGAATTGGTGCTCAAATGGGATGCACCTAAGCAAGACAAGGGAAAACATGGTAAATTTGAAGCCTTGTGGATTGGCCCCTTCAAGATTTCTAAGGTTTTTCAGAACAACACTTATGAATTGTAGAACTTGGAGAATTCTAAGGTTTTGGGTGGCCCTGTCAATGGGCATTTTCTCAAGAAATGTTTTGTTTAGGCCATGACCAGTGTCCCCCCATTGTAAATGCCACTCCCTTTTTGTTTTTACTTTAGTTTTTTTTCTTTTAATAAGAGACTCCATAACCAAATAACTAAGGCACTAGAGCTACGCATTCTTGGCAGCTCGCAGGGAGCATTCCATCCCCCATGGAGCCAAATTTTATCACATTATGTTGTCTAGAGTCGTATGTGTTCATTGTTGTGAATACCTAGGTCTGTATCCTTTTCCTGCCTCTCTCCTTTTTGCAGTCCAGATCTTGATTTTCCACCTTCGAATGTTAAAGTCATTTTTGTTTGCCCCTTTTTGTTCGAGCACCTTGGTTCCTCTTGATGTCTTACCCGAAGGAAGTCTTGGCCCTAAACCTCTCTGTTTTTCTCTAAGGATGAACACTCATCTTCTTTGTTTCAGTCACTATTCTCTCTGTTTTACCCAATCCACAAAAAGTCATCCAAGTCCTTGTTCACTCAGGCCGCAACCATGGACACCAGGTACAACTTTCATGGCAGTCCATTTCATCTTGAAGTGCAAGTAGCAGACAAGTTGAATTTTGTCAGCGACAAGGATTCTAGGAGCATTCCATATTAACATCCGCTTGGGTATTCAGGATTTCAAGGTTGCATGAAATATAGCTCCATTAAAAGACTCAAAGTCCGGAAGAAAGCAAGAGCCATAGATCTTAAAGGAGGATAGCTGGAATTCGATCCAAGTGTTTGGGGAAATGAGATTCGAGAGTTTTGAAGTGAGAAGTGCATGATATTCCTGAAGAGATGAAGGCCAAAGTCCCAAAGTGAATCTGAGTCGTTGATCAGAAAGATCCATGTGTTTTCAGATCCATAGCTCTGGGTAAAAGCACAAAAGGTAAGTGGGATTTTAGTTTTGATTCTCTCGGAGCCCAGAGACTTGAAGTGGATCTCGACCGTCCAAATCCATGGGCCATGCGTCGTCATATCCATAACTCAGAAGAATTTTCTTGGGGTAAATAAAGTTTAAATATTGAGAAGTCCAAAGCTCGGAGACACAAAGGGATCTTAGCCATCGATCTAGAGTCCACAAGTTGTTAGATACTTAACTTCATATGTTTTTCTTCAAGGAAAAAATAAGTTTGATTTTTCATTTTCCCAGAGCTCGGAGACTCAAAGGGATCTCAGCCGTCGATCTCAGGAGGTCCATGCATCATCATATCCATAGCTCCGGGTAAAAGAAGCTGAAGGTAGAGGAGGTTTGAGATTTGATTTTCTCGGAGTCCAGATACCTGGAGTAATTATTGGCCGTTCAATTCAAGAATACACACGTCATCAGATCTCCAGCTCTGGGTAAAAGCACATAGAGGAGCCAATGGAAAAGGAGCTAGTGCTCGAGCTCTGGACCACCAAGTTTGTGGTAGTTGTTGGCATAGACACATGGAATCCATATAGCGTTGACATGTGGAACTCTTTTCAAGCATTCTCAGACATGTCTCTAGATTATTTTCGAGTGACACCTATCGCCTCTCCATCCACAACACATCAACATGGTGACGTTAGGCCTCCACGTCAGATCATCCTCCAGGATGTGTTATTTTTCAACGCCAAAGGTAGAGCCCCATCCCAAAGAACACTTTGGAAAATCCTGAAGTCAGTGGGTGGATATATTTGGAAGTATCACTAAATCTATCCGGTGTGCCCAGATCTCATATCATGACTAGATCAATGGCCACAGTTCATTGCGGGGATGCAACATGCTCGGGCAATAATTTTCTTGAGTGGTCCCGCAATTGAAACCATGGTAAAGAGAAAATGCTACATGGTGAAAGGTGATGGATTTTGAGCCCAAAATATGTCTGAACCTAAACCAATTTTGAGTAGACCCACAATCACGTTCTTATATAACATCCTATCCAAGAGCACCACATGGACACCCCCTGAGCATTTAATCTCATTAATTTCCCAAGAAAAGGAAGTTAATGAAAGTAGAACTGGTGGTTGAAATCTCAGCTCAATCCATAAATGGAAGGCATGGAAGGCCCGACTGTGGGGACTGAACCATCAACCCATGGTACCCCTGTGGGCAGATTATCCTGCAAAATCCATGCTGATCTGAGCTCATGTCTGACATAGGGGTGCACATTCATTTTGATAGAATAACTCATTGACACAAAGCTTTGATTGTAGTGACCAATTCACACTCTTGGTAGTGTCAGATTGTTTTGAGTATAAACAGATAGTTTTAATATCTTGTTAAGGTCGTCAACTGGTTGAGAAAAACTCCCTATTTTGTAATGTTTTGATGCTAGAACTGTTCTCTTGTTATGTATCAAATTTGAGACTTTCATGTTAATAGAAGTCATATTCTTTTCATCTTTCTGTAAAAACTATGCTAAAACGCTCAGGCATGGAGGATCCAGTCGAGGTTTGTTATGCTGTTGTAATGTAGGTTTGATTACAGTGGTACCGTGACTAGTTTTAGTCAACTTCCTTGTTATCTTTCTCACTCTTACACTGAATGGATCGGGCATGGAGGATCTAGTCGAGTTGTTGTAGCTGCATTGTGATGTAGGTTTGATCATTGTGCTATTGTGACTATGTTTTTTGGACATATTTCAGTGTCTGAAGCTTGAGCTCAAGAGTGATATTGAGTCTGATTTTTTCTTCTCCAAGCTGCTTGAAAGCCTGATGATCAAAGTAGTCTTATTCACCTCTCTCACTAAGTATTCCCTCTCCTCACACTTAAACTCAACTCACTTACTGATGTTAATGTGGCCCTCACTTCTCTATGCATTTCTTGTCCAGTTCAGTGTTGAAAATCATTTGTATTTTGAGTTTTGTCCATTGACCTCCACTCATATAAAAAAAACATCCACCAAATAATATGATGGGTATTGGGCTTATCCTCCCGCAATGTGAGGGTGAATCTCAGTGCTAACACTACTAACAAGTGCCTCTAACCATGTACCAAGTATGTAACAATTATTTATAAAATACTCATAAACTATGACTCATCAAGATGTACCAACATCATCAACTATACACCTCATGTATGTGCCAACTCATCAACTACTTGTCTCAACCATGTACCCAACATGCACCTCAACCAAAATCCCTCATCAATTTCATCATCCAAATCTGATTTGTAACTATATAATAGACCCGGTGTATATGATCACATACCTACAAACCTTCCTTAACTTTAACAACAAGAGACGATCATTTTCATCAAACTTTACTTTAGTCTCATATGACTAATTTTGGATTAGTCAACAAACCTAACTTGAAATAATCATAACTATGTACCTGTAATGAATAAAGATATGAAAATAGTACACAATGTTCTTCAATGTGTTTTATGCAATTCCTCCAAGTGGTATTATTTAGAACCTCTCATAATAGGATTTATAGAAAAAATGGCATACCTTCTTGAATTTTGGCTTATTCTAGAGAGTGAAATTATAGAGAGTGCCACGCATGGAATATTGTTTGTATGGATATGTTGGCACAGGGGAAGACCAAGGGTTCAACGCTTCAACAATGCACCAAAAAAACCTTAACTACCATCCCTTTCGTCAAAATGTGCAAAAAAGATGAAGTCTCACCCGAGGTAGAGGCAGGGGGAGTTGCAGGATTCAAGTGTCCACAACCTAGCTGGGACACATATCTATGATTACAACACCTTAAAAAATAAATTATCCAAAAATGTGCATTAAGACATGATTCTTATTCACATCACATATTAACCTTAAATGTAGATTAACGCAGTGATAATCAAGATTAAACTCTTATAAGAATTTATCACATAACATCAGAGTATACCTAGCATTTATTCATATATCAAGCACTAAGCATCAATGGATCTACCTATCACACATCAAGAAAAGTAAATAAATACATAAACACAATGAACAACATTGCATAGATCACATCAACACAGGATATACCTGGTTCACCTCAGTGTGGGGCTACGTCCACCAACTCTTCTTCTTCTTTATTAGTCTCTTCCAATATTCTTACATGCACCAAGCCACAAATCCAACTGAACAAAGGATAGGAGATCTGTGCACACCTCGCTAAATCCTCATTCCTCGAATTAGGTCACAACACAAAGCCTTACACAGTCCATTCATAAAGCACCTAAAAAACACTTGCACTTAGCTCTGCAAATCTTAACTCATTCGTGCACAAAGCCAACTAGACAAGCACTAATCTGATAACTACCAACAACAACACCCCCTTACTTACATCACCTAGATAATTATTTATACATTAAAAAAAGGCCTAAACATGGGTAATACCCATAGGATGACATCCCATACCCGTTACATAAACCCTAAAATCCTGTAAAATGGGCAAGATCCCGCGATCTCAGCTTCGCCTAGAAGCTTCGTGTTCGATCAACTTGTCGAAGTCCCAAAAATGGTCAAACATTACCAGTGTTTCCACAAAACCTGGTCAAGGGCCAACAGACCCCCAACACTGTTAAGCCCTAATATTGGCTCATTACCCTTTAATTGGGGCATATTACATTAGTAATATTATTTTATTTATGTCAGCTTTATTCCATTAGTTGTAATTATACCTCCTAGTCTCCTATATATACCAAGGTGACATTTTCATTTGGAGTCATCTTGTACTTGAACATTTATGTGGGGTTAAAGGAGGTTTCCCCCTTGAAGAGGCTTATTATATGAAATTATCTCTTTTTCAAGGCATTGGGTACTTATTCTGAGTTTTTTCTATGCTATATTGATATTTGGTTCTTAACAAACACTCACCTATGACTCGTCTCGAGTCACTCTAATCTGGGCAACAATTCCTCGAAGGCCTTAAGCTTAGCTTGAGCTGCCTCAACTTGCTACTTCATCAGAGCCTCTTTCTCGGAGAACTCATGGATTACTTTCTCAGTGATAGGCCCTTCTAGGCGATGTTCTATTGTTGTGACCACTTGTTCTAGCTGTGCACCTTGTCCCTTGATCTCTTCAAAAAGTGTGCAAGCTTCATCTTGCACCAGATGGAGTCTCTATGTCACCTCCATAACTCTGCTCTGGATGGAAGTGACCTACTGTTGAACTATGCACTGCTCCTGTGACCTTTTCATCTTATCAACAACCATAATCATCTTCAACTGTGCTTGCACAGTTGATGCCTGCTACTTCACCTCCTGGAGTTGTGCCTCCAATCTCCTTAGGTCAAGGTATTTTTCAAGGCACTCATAGGTCTGTGCACTGTGGTCAATTATTTTTTTACATTCTGTGGCCAACGCCTTGATTATTTCTACTGCATTGCTGGAAATTTCTTCCCCTTGATCTCATACTTCTTGCGGAGTGCTAGACACTGCTTGGAGTTCTAGCTCTGGTATTCTTGCTTGAAGCTGTTGAATAGCCTCAATGAGCTTCCCCACTCAGCTCTCGGCTGTCACTTCACCCATCTATTCCAAGCCTGACATAGAGAAAAGTGCTCTAGCGAGTGCCTCTCTTACCACAATCTACTTTGCAAGTAGCTGGTCATTCTCTTTCTGGATCCTTCTTTGTCCTCTTTGAGCTTCGCCCAGAGGTCATATTTTTCTTGCTGTGCAACCCAAATTTTCTCTAAGGCCTCCTCCTTTTCTTTCCTCAAGGCCTCTGTGGCCTACTCCTTCTCTTCTTAGACTCAACGAAGTCGGGTCTCTGTTTCATATTTTAATCTACATAGTTGGGTGGGCTCATCACCCAATTCTAGATTCTCTGTTGAGGATGGAGCAGTGGAAACTACGCGACTCGAATGGATGGCTTGTTGGATGTATTTCAATTCCTTCTCAATCCTGTCATACCTTGTTTATTTCTTGGATTCATGTCTCTATAGGATATCCTCTAAGGCATCTTCGACAACTATGATGATGAGCTGGATATCATCCATCATGAGCACGTTTTGCGACTGAGGCTTAGTGGCTCAAGATTTCTTCTGTGTTGAGGGTTTCTATGGTGAACCCTTCCTTTTCTTTGATGTCTCGGCCTCTGTAAGGGGATCATTTGGTGGTGTTACTTCATCCTCTTCTTGCTTGTATTCTTCTCCTTCCTCCTTTTGGTTTACTTCATTGCCTCCTCCTCCTGCAAGTGATTTAGACACAGTTTCCTCCAATGCGCTGTTCTTTTCCTCACTATCTATGTCTTGTACTTCCTCCTTTTTCTTATTTTTATTTGTGCTAATTGGTCCATCATACTCGGTCCAAGTTACCAAAGGGCTTCTGATGATGTCAAGGTTGGAGAGCTCTATATGCTCGATTGGTACAAGGAATTCAGATGGCCATTCCTTGGTTATATCCTCCATATCTTCATCTGTCAATTTATAATAGGACTGAAAATCCTCCTTTCTTTCATCCAAGCATGCAGTGATGTAAATGAAGTGTTTGTCCATGTGGAACTTTGCTAGCGGCCTGTATGTATGCAAGGTGTTTGGGGTCATTCGGGGAAATGATTCAATTGCGCGCTTGCGCTGTAGGTAGTAAGTGTGGAACACTGCATTTGATTTCCACTGCTTCGCCATGTATATTGTATACCACAAGGTGGTGAGCCTCATGGCCAGTGGCTCTGATGGATCAAATTTTGGTAATTTCTCTCCCTCCAACATCTCCCAAGTGAAAAACACGATGAGAATTAGTAACCAGCTGAAGTGGAATTCATATCCTTGGTCATGCTTTTTGCGATAGTCCTTCTTCAACTCATTGACGAGGTAGCTCGCCTAGTTCATCTGCATCCCTTCGACACACTTCCCTGCAAGGTCAACTACGAATCATGTTACTTGTGTAGGGTGGTTCTTTCTAACAGGGTTGCCTGTTATCAGCTAAAAAGCTATGTGCACTGTGCCATCCTAGATGGAGGATACCTTGTAGCCTTGATTCCATTTCTCCACATCACCATACACACCCTTGATGTGTTGGTCCAAGGAGCGATCTGATGTCTTCCTTGGGTAGAACTAGTGAGAGTGTGGTCCTTGCATGCTCAATCCAGTGATCAGGTGGATCAGAATCGGATCCACAATGATGCACCTATCCAACCAAAGGTAACCTCCATGGTAGCATGACAGAAGGATTTTAATGCATGCATTAACCTCCTGATGTCTGTCGAAGTGGGGAATATTCATTACATTCAGGATCATGGACCTCACAATCTCCTTGATACACAACTAGGGGACTATCTTGGGCTTCTTCCCTATCGTCTTCGTCAGGTATAAATGTGGTGTGAGCATTGCATAATTATTTCGGTATCGTAGGTTGAAGTAACTGGGATCAGTCCCAACTGCAGTCCGATTGCATGTATCCCTTTTGGGAGGTACATAATGATGAGTGTGTACTCAAAATCCCATGGGATGTTGTCACAACTAACCATGCCATCCAAGGGCAGGATGTAGTCATGAAAGATCGATGGGATCTACTTTTCATTCACCAGATCATCGCGGTGCTTGCTTCTCTTCTCTGTCGCGGTTCAGGATGGCACAGATCAATGTCCAGTTGAGGGGGATGATTACAATCCACCTGTCAATGATGCATGTACTCCTACAGACATGAATTTATTGGTCATAAGGTCTATTAATATCTCCTCCACAGACTTCTCTAGTGCGCTATGTTTTCCCGACATGCACAATCGTGAGCGAATAAATCGGGTACGTGAACAAATACTCAAGGTAATCGAATCAATGGCGAGGCTTAGACAACACAACATGGTATGCAATTAGTTCTATTTTAGTTCGAATATCTCAGTTTGCAAAAAGTGGTATCGACACAGCATTCGACAGATGAAGTAAGTAATGTCATAACAGATTCCTCCAACGGGCAGGAATGCCTCAATCAATATGATTCCATCCGTTATGGCACAGTCTTAATGGTCCAATGGTGATCATTCCAAAAATAACTTCACTTCTAGTCATTTCAGAGCGCCATTCTAATGGTCGAGATGCCTCCAATGGCCATATAGCTTCGCCGTGGCAAATTTCCATTCTGCATTGTTCTGTTAGTCCGATGATGTTCAAGTTCTGCAAGCCTTCCTTCTGCGAAGTCTTCTATATAACTTTCTGTAGTTTCTCTAACTTTGATTTCTTCTTACTAATATTTCTAGCTTTCTTTCATATGATCTTAGTCTCTGGATTCCTCTTTCCATTCTTATCCTTATTTTCTCTTAGTGTAGTAACTTCACACTGCTGAGGGTTTTTCGAAGGGTTCGAATGTAATACCTCTTCTCTTACTATTTTTGGGGTAGGTACTCTTCTCTCTTGCATGGATAGTTTTTTCAATCCTTCCTGTGTTCTTTCAACTTCAACAGCTATGTCTCTGGCCCTTGGTTTCTTTGACTTATTCTCTTGTTCTTCTATTAATCGTGCTATTTTCCTAACCATGAAGTCCCTTAATTATTGATTTTTCTGTTCTGTGGCTTCCTCCTCTGCTTTTCTTCAGATCTAATCTTTCTCAATCCAGGTCTTTCCTAACAAAAGTGCAAAAGGAGCATTGTTCTCAACAAACTTAATGACTTCAAATTCTTCTTCTGTTGATGTTCCATGAGGAATCGTAGATACATTAGTAACTCTTCCACATAGGGTTATAATCTTTCCTTTAAACAATCCTATCCTTCCCAATGAAGGAATCATAGCAGGATTTCCCACAATTTCCCAAGTACTTTTTGGCATAAGATTCAAATGTGCTTCCTCATCTAAGACACAGTTTATGTCGAAGTCTCCTATTCTTGTTTCTATGCACTACTTTTCTTTTAAGATCTCTAGTAAACTGATGTCTCTATGAACATTCCAGGTTTCTTTTAGCTATAATAACATAGATTCTGATTCGTTCTAGTCTTCTAACGTAGCCTTAGTTTCTTGACCTTCTTCATGGATTTCTTGTCTCATGTTCATATTTTCAACTTTAGAAATTATTCTAGGGCAATCCAAAATCTCATGATCAATAGATTTACAACAAAGACAAGTATGACCTACACTAGGGAATTCCTTAACAAGATGTCCCGGTTTTCTGAAGTTACAATATAGTGTCAATCCTCTCTTTCTTTTAAACAATCCCCAACCTTTCCTATACTATGCAATAGGATCACAATGATGGACCTGCAATCTACAAAAACTCTTTCTAGGGTCCTGCATCCACTTGTTAGTCCAAAAATTCTTTCGATGCATAGGAATAACATGTCTTTCACTATCTCTATCACATTTATTCATATCAAATATTTTTTCTTCTAGCTGTGCCCTAGTTTTTAGACTATGGCAAAATCTATCAAACATACCTAAATTCATACTTTTGAAAAAAAAATTCCCACTTATCTTACCTTTACTAGAGCACAAAGATTTAATATCTTACCTTTTTTCTTCATATCAGAGTTCTCTTTTTAGCATAGAGATTCTCAAGTCAAGTAGAATACTGCACAATACAACAACATATCTACACACATATATTTTTCTTTTCTTCATTTCCCAACAATCACAGTTTTAGTCCTGACAATGAAATCATTTGTTGGCATAGGGGTAGACCCAGGGTTCAACATTTCAATAGCGGACCAACAAAACCCTAAATACCAGCCCTTTCGGCAACACCTGCAAAGAAGATGAAGTCTCACCCGAGGTAGAGGCAGGGGGGGTTGCAGGACTTAAGTGTCTACAACTTAGCTGGGACACAGATATGTGATTACAACACCTTAACAAAGCACTTAGCCAACAACATGAATTAAGTTATGATTCTTATTCACATCACATATTAACCTTAAATGTAGATCAATGCAATAATAATCAATATTAAAATCTTCTAGGAATTTATCACATAACATCAGAGTATATATAGCATTTATTCATATATCAAGCACTAAGAATCAATGGATCTACCTATCACACATCAAGAACAATAAATAAATAAATAAATATAATGAACAACATTGCACAAAGCACATCAACACATGATATACGTGGTTCACCCCAGTGTGGGGCTACATCCACCAACTCTTCTTCTTCTTTATTAGTCTCTTCCAATCTTCTTACATGCACCAAGCCACAGATCCAACTCCGCAAAGGACAAGAGATCTTCACACACCTCGCCAGATCCTCCTTCCCTAAATTAGGTCACAACACAAAGCCTTACAAAGTTCATTCACAAAGCACCTACAAAACACTTGCACTTATCTCTGCAAGTCTTAACTCATTCGTGCACAAAGCCAACTAGCCAAGCACTAAGTCGATAACTACCAATAACAACACCCCCCTTACTTACATCACCTAGCTACTTATTTATACATTACAAAAGGGCCTAAACATGGGTAAGACCCATGGGCCGACATCCCATACCCGTTACATAAACCCTAAAATCCCAAAAATCCCATAAAATGGGCGAGATCCCGCAATCTTCGCTTCGCTTGGGCGCTCCGTCTTGGACCAGCCTATCAATGTCCCAAAAATGGTCAAACATTACCAGTGTTTCTACAAAACCTAGTCAAGGGCCAAGATGATCTGAAAATTATACACCGAATAATACAGATGATACTCTAACCAACACATTTTTCTTATGAAATTTGGATCTTTTATGAAGAAGTTATGATGTTTTTAGCTGAAACACTTGTTTTAGACTAGTTTCAGGACTATCCACAAACCCTATTTTCCATGTAGTGTAAATCCAAATATACAACGACCCAAACACTGCAATTTGTACCGTAGCTACTTGGATATGTTTCGTCAATGTCCTCATACTTTCACGGTCTGAATCATTCTAGAAAAAAAATTATTGTGAAAATGGTGATATGACATGTACATAACATACCTTAGAAAACACCATCAAAAGAATTTATCCTCCCTTGAATTTTGGCCTTATTTACTTCACCTTCCCTCTAAAATTCAGCTTAGATATCCTTTGGTTACCTCAGTCACCTGTATATATTCAATATGCTCAAGTGTTTTTAAAATGAGAGAGCCTTGCCTCTTATTTATACTTTCATGTAGCTTCCTCAAGGGGTTACCTTTTAACCATCTTAACCCACTTCTAATTTCTCCATTAAATATAATTTTTAAATAATTTCTTTTGTATTCACTTTGAATTATAGTACACTCATCACTTCACTTTATTATTTACCTTCTAAAATCTCTTAAACCACTTTGACTAATTTGACCTTTTTGGGCTTCTAGATGTCTCATGAGGGTTCTCCAACTTCACATGGCCATAAGTATCTAGCCGTGAGGATTTGTGTGACGTTCCACATAACACTGGAAATGACATGACATGTACTATCCATATAGAATAGTATTTCCTACAAATATATCAAAACTCATTCCATTATCCATCAAACAAACTTGGGTCCATTACCCATACCTGGGTTCTCTGTTGATACTGAGAGGGGGGTGAATCAATATCAAGTACAATTTAAAACATTTTTCAACTTATACTTAAACCATTCAACTATATACAATGATCAATCAACAATAGTATAAGAGTTACACCAATACACCACAATACACCATGCACAATATATGAGAAATAATCAATAGTTATTGTTCAAGGGAAGTAATGACTTCCAAAGG
>JZKD02S2148915.1:299727-320803 GCA_000966675.3 Picea glauca | reverse complement strand
ATTTCTAATGAAATTTTAACTAGAAATTAACATTCTAAACATACACGCCCTCAGGGGTGAAGAGCAATTGGAAATAACAAAAATGTAAAGGAAGTTTGTTATGTGAGGTTACAAGTTAAAAAACCCCCGCCTTATCTTGTGTTTTGTGTAGTGGGCACCGTAGAACACCTAGAGGTTATAGTGGTAGTGCTAGGAATTGACCTTGTGTCACGCGAGTACGAGCCCAACCCAGTTGCCCATTCCACGAGACAAAAAAAAAACATTCTGTATATACACATATTATTGTGGAAGCGACAATAACCCATACCGATATTTAATGGATGATTTACATTCTTCTATCACACAACTTAATGTAGAAATAATAGTAAAAGCATACATGAATTAATCACAGACAAAACCATAGATATAACAACATATACAAATACACAGTATGTAAATGAACAAATAAATGGGTACTTATATTTTAATTGAGGACCACCAACTGCGTGCAGACCTTCCACGAACCTTCCATCCTTAGACCACACTCCTCATCATGCTCAGCAATGGGTCACCCTCAGTCTGAGACTAAAATCCAGCGGGCAAGGGATTGCTAGGCTTGACAAGGACAACAGGGACGTCACACAGAACAACATGAAATATTTTCTCCCAGGAGCCACTTACTCCTACAACCCACATACCCTCATTCCCCACATGCTTGTTCCACTCGAGGAGGGTACACCTTCACTATCACAAGTCCATCAACTGGTACATCTCCCTTTTCTTGGGCTTCAACAATAGGCTAGAATGGAAGTCTTAGAGTACTGTAGCTTCTAAGGGACTCTCTCCAAGAGAACTCACTTCCCAAAAAACATTTCTCACCTGGGAGAGTTTCTCATAAGCTTGACAACATGCTTCTTCAATTCATCTCTTATGCCAAACTGACATGGGTGATGTCAACAACATAATTTGACTAATGCACAGGTGATGTTAACAACTGAAAATGGGTAAGGAAATAGAATATGGAAGCAATCCAAGCTCAACCAAGGAGCTATGTTGGCAGAAACAACCAACCACTAAGACACAACATGGGCTCTGAAAAATATAGGTGCACCCGACTTCCTAGGAAATACACATGACAACTCCAATATAACTACAAGTTCCGGGCTCTTCCTATCTCAGTACGTGCTTCAGTGAGGATTATGTCTCACTTCCAGGGTGGCTAACATATTGAGAGTGCATACAGAATGGTGAAGGAACCCCCAACGAGATGACTTTCCTACATAAAAACTGCATGTGCCCAAGTTGACACATGTCTTCCTAAAGCTGCATGAGCTCCACTTAACACTTGTTCTCTTTCCCCAAAAACTTAGGAAAACATGGTTATGTCAAAACTTAGCCTCTAGGAAATAATAATATAATATTATTCCTTTAGAGGTAAGCCCTCTAGCTTATCCCCTATCCCTATACACTTATCCCCTTCCCTACCTAGTGGAGCTTAGTCCCCCATAACTCTTTCTTTGTGGAGGGTCTACACACAACGATATAATTTTTATTAATAATGTGAATATTTACATATGCAAAATCAGGCTTATTGGCCTTAGCATCTGGGCTCTCCAACCTAATAAACAAATAAGTGTTCAATCTTATAAACACTTGGCTCACCAGCCTATAAGCATAATTAAAATTTAACAGGGGGCCTTGGGGTGTTACAATCCCCTCCCCTTATTTTTTCATTGTCCTCAATGCAACTTATTTACACACCAATAGAAAGATTTCCAAAATCTTCAAAAAGATGTGGGTACTCTACCCTCATAGCATCTTCATTCTCCCATGTTGCATCCTCAGGACTGTACTATGTCCACTGAACCTTTACAATATTTACGACTCGATTCCAAAGTTTCTTTCTCTTCCAGTCTCGTATGCGCACAAGCTACACTTGAAAAGAACCTTTATGCTCCACCTGAATCACATTCCAATAAATCACATGATTAGCATCATGTATATACTTCTTTAGCAATGATACATTAAATACATTATGATCAATCATGGATGCAGGAAATGCAAGTATATAAGCTATTGGTCCAATCCTTTATAGGATTTCAAACGGTCCACAAAATATGGCTTCCAACTTGGAACATCTTCCTAGCTTCAGGAACTTCTGTTGGCTTTCACCTTCAGGAAAACATGATCACCCACTTTAAACTCTCTGTTTTTTTTTCCTTTGTCTACACATATTTTATGTCTGTCTCGGGAAACCTTCAAATTATGTTTAATCTTCATCATTTTCTCTTCCATTTCCTTGAGAAACTCTAGCCCAATCACTGCTCTATCAACTGGGTTGTCCCAACTTACTGGGGTGTTTCATTTTCTGCTATAAATTGCTTCAAATGGGCTCATCTTCAGTGATCCTTGATACCCATTGTTGTAGACAAATTATACCAAGTGTACATAATATTCCCATTTAGATGGTTTGTCCATCACATACATCCTTAGAATATCCTCTATCACTTAGTTCACCCTTTCTATTTTCCCATCCGACTCAGGATGATAGGTTGTGCTGAAGTTTAGGTTTGTTCCGAACCAATTGAATAATCCTCTCCAATATTTTGAGGTGAACTGCAGGTCTCTGTCAGACACAATTGTCTTGGGAAGACCATGCAAGTGTGCTATTTACCTCATACAAATATCAACAACATTAGTTTCCTTGTGAGTAGTCTTCAATGGAATAAAATGGACAACCTTCATGAGCTTATCTACCACCACCATGATGGAATCATGTTTCTTGCATGTTCTGTGCAATACTGTGATGAAATCCATTGTCACCACTTCCCACTTCCACTCAGGGATGGTTAATGACTGTAGAAACCTAGTTGGGTGTCTGTGCTCAGCTTTGACCCTTTGATACTCCACACATCTGGAAATGTACACTGCAACTTCTTTCTTCATGCTTGGCCAATAATATTGGATTTTGACTACTGAAAGTGATTTATGATATCCTAGGTGTCCAACCTAAGGCACATTATGCATTTCTTTCAAAATCACTCCTCACTGCAGGAGAATTGGGTACATAAAATCTATTTATGTACACGATAATTCCCATCGATTCCCAATTTATAATCTTCAGCTTTCTGCTGCATTTTACCTTGTTGTAATTTAGTTACCAATTCCATGTACTGCAAATCAACTTTTGCAGCTTCAAAAATCCCTCCTTTAAGATCCGTCTGATACCTACTAATAGTTGTAGCATGTAGTTCATGCAATCTCCTATTGAGTGCATCAACCACTTTGTTCTCCTTTCCTTTAATGTGCTTGATATGAAAGTTATATTCACAGAGGAATTCCAACCATCTAATCTGCCTAGCATTCAAGGTAGGATGATCAAACAAATATTTCAGACCATTATGGTCTTTCCTTAGCTCAAACCTCTTTCCCATGAGGTAGTATCTCCATTTCTTTATAGTGTGTACAATGGATTCCAACTCCAAATCCTGAGTGGCATAGATCCTTTCATGCTCTTTCAAATTTTTGGACTCGAAACATATCAGAAATCCTTTCTGACTAAGGACTCCTCTTAATCCTTCTTTGCACACATGTGTGAAAACCATGAAATCTTCATCTGGTTCCACAATCTTCAGAATTGGAGCACTGGTTAACAACTACTTCAATTTCTAGAAGCTCATTTCACATTCTTTTGTCCATTGAAAATTTTTCCCCTTCCTTTGGAAGGAAGTAATGGGGTGAGTTACTCTTGAAAACCCTGCAATGAACCTTCTGTAGTAGCCAACTAGACCCATGAAGGATTTAACTTCTATCATATTCTTAGGTGTTTTTCGATCCTTTTATGGCCTCAATCTTTTTAGGGTCCACTGTTATCCATTATTCAGATATGATATACCCCAAATAGTGAATTATGTTTTGATAAAATGAACACTTTCTCAATTTGACATACAACTAATGCTCTCATAGCACTTGCAACACCATCCTGAAATGATGTTCATGTTCTTGTTCTGAATTGGAATATACAAGGATGTCATCCAAAAAGACAATGACAAACTTGTACAAATATTTCTGAAAAACACCATTCATTAGGCACATGAAAACCACTATGAAATCATAATGACCATACCTTGTTTTGAAGGCATTCTTGTTGATGTCTTCCTCTTTAATACTTACCTGATGATATCCTTACTTGAGATCAATATTTGGAAATACCCTAGCATTATTCAACTGATTGAAGAGATCATTAATCCTTGGTAGAGGAATATACTTGTTCTTTATAGTCACTTTGTTCAATTGTCTGAAATCGACGCACAATCTTAATGTTCCATATTTCTTATTCACAAACAAGGTTGGGGCACCCCAAGGTGACACACTTGGGCATATATACCCCTTCTTCAGAATCTCTTCAAGTTTCATTTGCAGTTCCTTCAGTTCTAGTGTACTCATTCTGTAAGGAGTCTTTGATACTGGAGCTGCTCCAAGCATTAAATTTATAGATAAATCAATATTTGTCTTTGGAGGTAGCCCTAGTACCTCCTTGAACACATCTTCAAAATCTCCCAGGACTGCATGATCCTCCCGATTTGGCACCTTATCCTTAGATGATTCCTCCATATGGGATGCAAATATTTGAAAACCCTTCCTGTAACACTTCTTGAGTTGCATTGCCGAGATTTCTTTGACAACAACTACCCTAGGAATTCCTTGGTCTGCTCTATGATTTCCTTCCTCATCCAAGAAAGTAAATTCCTTGTTATGGTAGTCTAATATGGTATGATGTTGGTACAACCAATCCCTACCAATTAGGCAATCATATGATCCCAAAGGTAAGATGTTGAAATTTTCTTTGGTACTCAGTCCTTTCATGCCCACTGGACATGATTTAACCAACTCAACAAATTTCCTCTTGGCTCCTGTAGCCAGTCGTACTCGCCAAGATTTCCCATGCTTGCTTCTTGGCAATTGAAATATTTATACTACCTTATGATCTACATAGCTATGAATATCCCCTGAATCAGTTAAAATTGTACGAGCATGGTTATCGATCATACCTTCGACTTCAATCATGTGTGATTGAAAATCAACTTGCTTTTTGCCCATGGTTGCATATATCCTTGTTACTCTTCTTTCCATTTCCTCTACCATTTATACTTGTTGAACATTGTGAACAACTCTCACTTTTTTTTCTTCTGTGAGGACAATATCTATACCTATGATCTCCTTTAAAACCCCAAAATTCCACAGGTGTCTGCCTTGGCCTTTACCCATGTACTTCAGCCATCCTTGGCTCTCTCAAAACTGGCTGTCCTTGAGGACTAATCCTGAAAAATGGTGGTTTGTTTCCCTTCTATCTCTACTCCCTCTTAAACTTGTTCTTGTCTTCCCAAACCTTATGGAAAATAGGTTTCCCTTTTTGCTGATCAAATAAGAATTTTTCTCTCCTTATGGTTTCTTCCATAGTTTTAGGATCATCATATTAGATTTTATCACCGATGAAAGATAGCAACCCACTCCCATTGGAGTTTGTTCGTTTCCCATGAAGGGGAAATACTTTAAAAATTCCAAGAATCTTATTTCATACTCATCAATGGACATACTTCTCAGCTTGAGTTCAAAGAACTCTTTCATTTTATTGTCATAATACCTCCTAGTTAAGTACTTCTTTTCAAAATGTCTCTTGAATTCCCTCCATGTAGCATTGTTCTCTCTGACATGTTTCACTTGCACAAGATGATCCCACCATATGGATGCCTTTCCTTTAAGTTGGTAGATTGAAATTATTCCCTATGCATGATAACAATTGTTCTACAGTTGGAAATATTTCCTCATGCCCAACAACCATGCCTCAACATCTTCATCTTTCTTGTGCTCTCCATCAAAAGTAGGAGGCTTGATTTTATTCATTTCACCCTTCAGTTCATCCACTTCAGATCTCCTATGATTTCTAGTAGGATATGTACTTGAAATGTTGTGTGGCCTCCTTTTGGAATGCCTTTGGGACTGTTGGTGACGTCTGATACCACTTCTTCCTCATCTTTCCTCATTAGGGGTACTGTGATTCTTTGATTTGATGGATCCACTCTCCTTGTCCAATTTATTTTCAATTTTTTCCAGGCTTGACATCAACTTCATATTAAAGTCTCCCTATTTCGCCTTGGCTCTCATAATCCTTTTGTTATCTGCTTGGTGCATTTGGACATATTTTTGCAAATTCTTAATGATTTTCATCATGCTCACTTATTTGTCTATTTCTTCTCCATTCCCATTGGAGTTTGTTCATTTAATTCCCAAATGGAAATCCATTCCTCTAAATTCATCCTCCAAACTATAAGAATCTCGTGCCTCCTCCATTTCTTTGTACTATGCAAAAATTCTGTTTAGATCTGTCAATTATTAACTCTACAAAAATGTGCAGTCAATCGAATTTTTGTCAGACTATTAGTCCTTAATAATTTTCCAGAGTAACTTAAACAATATGATTCAACAAAAAGAATATCAGGATCCATTTTCAGTGGGTCTACATCGATCAAGAATCTCCATGATTCTATCTCTAATCCATGTTCTATTCTATAACAATTCACCATTAGGCGCTAGCCCCTTTTCTTCATTCCTTAACTTGTATGTGACCACGACTAGGACCAAGTTCTAAACCAACAGGACCTTACTCCGTGCTTCATATTTTTGGGCTTTGGGTGTTTCCAAAGCCTTCAATTCCACAAACGTTTGGAGTGAAAACTCTATGAAATGTCAGATATTCTAATGCATGTCCATGACTATCAATGATCATGATGACTCCGACGCTTCGATCTTTGGGAGTTCTCAACCCACGCGACCCCACTTTCCCCGAAGTAGCTATCCTTTGCAAGTTCTTAACTCACTAACATGTGGCACACATCCCATATGTCCACATCATCCTTGGTGACATTAGTAGACCATGTCACTTAGGGACTTCGAAATATTTTACACTTTCATTCCTCAAATATCTCGAACTTTGAATTTCCGATCTACTTTACCTTATAGGGTCCACATGGTACAAATGTCAACAATTAAGGTGGTGGCACATGGCCCCACGTGTCGAATTTATTTTTCTCTAACAAAGTCTTCAAAGTTTCATTCTTACTGACATGTGGTAGGACTAAGGAAGACCATGTCACCCTAGGTAATGTCATCATGCCACGTCACTTCGGGACTTTGGGCTTTGGGACTTTGGAAGGATTCACCTTAGCACACCTCATTTCTCCCAAAGTGTCAAATTCCTGAATACGTTGATTTTCCACTGCACCTTACCCCTTGCTCTTGGTTTGATCTATGACTCTGATTTTACTTCATCCAATCCAACAACCAAGCACTTTTCCCCGGATCTACGGTGTATATCCTCTTCGGAACTTCGGAACTTCAGAACTTCAGGCTTCAACCTCTTTTTCTTATAACAAATAAACTTTGCAGAATTCATGAAGTTCAAAGGATTTAGGTATTTTACTTTCATGCACCTTCTCTAGATCTATAAACTATGAAGGGTCTGCCTTCTCCCGAAGAGATCCTATGACCCAAATTTCAAACCTCATGGCCCAACACAATGATTGTTGCAAATTCCTTCTTTGTTTCAATTCCATAAACCATTATACCTCTTGAGCTTCATAACATGACCAAGGTATTCCCTTGGCACCCAAGGATTCTCTAAACCTTAAATTTTGTCCCTTTCGAAAACAATTCACTCTGAAATATTTGTCTCGTTAACCACTAACATGGCCCATCCAGGTCAGTGTCAAAACCTTAGCTCTGATACCAATTTGTAACATCCACATCCACTCGACAGGTCAGGAAATTCCACAGTGTAAACATATTTCTTTTGTGACACCATTTTTGTGACCATCCCGACCTTAAACCAATAGGACAGGCAACATGTTAAGAACCAAATATCAATATAGCATAGAAAAACCTCAGAATAAGTACTCAATGCCTTGAAAAAGAGATAATTTCAGATAATAAGCCTCTTCGAGGGGGAAAACTCCTTTTACCCCACATAGATGTTCAAGTACATTATGATTCCAAATGAAAATGTCTCCTTGGTATATATAGGAGACTAGGAGGTATAATTGCAACTAATGGAATAAAGCTTACATAAATAAAATAAAATTACTAATATAATATGCCCCAATTAAGGGGTAATGAGACAATATTAGGGCTTAACATGCCCATCCCATTGAGATAAGTGTTGTCCGCAACGCTTGAGTAAATCTGGATGCTTCAGTATAAAAGAATCATCTTCCGAAGTGGAATCTTCAGCTGATAGTTTCCTCCATTTAATGAGATACTCTGAAATGGATCTATTCCTCAGATGGAAAATTCTTGTGTCAGTGATGGCTTTAGGCTCCAATATTATTTTTTCTTCCTCATCAAGTTCTGGAAATATAGTTTGAAATGGGATCTTATAGCCTATAACCTTCTTTAAGCATGAAACATGGAAAATTTGGTGTACTCGTGAAGATGCAGACAACTCCAATTTGTATGCCATAGTACCAATCTTTTGCAACACCTTATAAGGGCCATAGTACTTTGGTGATAATTTATTATCCTTCTTGGCTTGCTTCAGGGACATTTGTTTGTATGGTTGTAGTATTAAACACCTAATCCCCTACTTCAAAACTTCTTTCACTATGATGTTGATCTACTTGTTGTTTCATGCGATTCTGTGCCATGGTAAGGTTGTCCTTTAAGATTTGGAGAACTCGTTGTTGATGCTCGATGTGATCTTCCATTGCTTGAACCTTAGATTTTTATTTTAGAGAAGAAGTGATGGAAGGAGGGTGGTATCCATAGAGTGCCATAAATGGTGTCATGTTTTTTGCAGTATGAAAGGAAGTGTTATACCACCATTCTGCCAAGGGTAACCATTTGAACCATTGTGTTTGTTTATCAGAGACAAAGCAATGAAGGTATCTTTCCAGACATTTGTTCACTACCTTGGTTTTTCCATCAGATTGAGGATGATAGGATGATCTATGAGCCAATTGAGTACCCAAACAAGAAAATAATTTTGTCCAAAAATTTCGAGTGAAGATGGGATTTCTGTCACTTACAATAATCTTTGGACTGCCATGTAACTTTTGAACTGTCTCCATGAATGTGGTGGAAACTGTACTGCCTTTGAAGGGATGAGAGAGTGAAAAAAAGTGTGAATACTTGTTCAATCTATCAACAATCACCATGATGAAACTCTTTCCTTTAGACTTCGGTAACCCTATGATGAAATCCATGAAAACCTCCTGTGAGCATTCAAATAAACTTTTTTTTTATTTCTTTGTTTGGTTAAATAATGTTGGTTTGCATTAGTAACTAGTAAAAGTATTTTATTTCGTAAGTTATTGATGGTTTACTTAGATGATAAGTAGCTTTTAGTCGAGTGAAATCTTGTTTTGAGTCTGATGTTCAAAGATCTTAGAAATTTTTAGTTTGAAAAGTTGATTAAGATTTGAGTTAAGAAGAAGTCATTTTGTTTCCAGCTTTTTGTTTATTTTTTTTTCGTCTTTCAAACATCACTAGTTTCACTTTCATAACCTTTGACTTAAGACAAGCCATACAAATTGATGCTAAATCTAAAAATAATTAGACTTTTTATGTTTGTAGGGTCAACCAACTAGTTTAGGGTTAGGGCCTTGGATTAGGTTGGAGAGGAAACTCTTCAAGGCCATTAAATCAAACATTGGAGTCTGACCTAGGGAGTGTTAAAAGTCCAGTATCGTGAAAGTTATCTGGGACCCACCTCTAACACAAGGGCTAAACATGAGGTTGCATGCAGAAAGGTTGTAGACATAACCCCTCCAAAGCCAGACCAATCGTAGTGGAGAACACATATAGAGGGCTTGTCTTGGGATTCCTTCGATTGCATTTTCCACAAAGATTCATGGGTCTCAAATCTGTTCGAGGTCCTCAGTTGTCTTCCAGACCACTTTCTTTTGATACCCTTGATAGGTTTTGGGCTCGATACCCTGCTCATTATGGTCTACCCGACTGTTGATTGTACCCGCCTGGTGACTGTTCGCGCACTGGAAACTTAGTTTCCTATCTTTTTTAGGGACATACACAGGTGACTGCGGGGGTATACCATGGTACCTAGGAAAGGCATCGGGCCATGATTTGCAGAGTATACCTGAAGGGTGCTTCCATTTTCGAGTTGCACTTGCACCGATAAGTTGCTCTAGTGTTGGTTATTGTCACTGTTCTTACAACTAGTTTAGTGTTTTCTTGTTTTATCTTGTAGGGAATTTTCTAGTGTGTGTTGTTTTTGAACGAATAGAAATCCCTAGTGTGTCTTTGATATTCTCACATGGTGAAGGATCACGACCTCCGCCGGTCACAAAGGCTTCTTGGCTTGCCACTGGTTACACTAGATCCACCCCCGCCACCGCTAAGGCGAAAGCTGGACTAACAAGGGTCTTTTAAAGCAACTGAGTCAACGAAAATCACACCTAACCAACCTCTATTAAAGGACCTTTCAGAACCTTTAAAGTGGATGGTAATGGAGGAAAATCCTGTCTCTTCTTCTGGAATCCTGATATCCCCATCACGATTGTCGTTACAGGGGGTGTTCCACTTGCTACCCCACCGGTGCTAGTCCGAGCCACCACAGTCTTGACTGCCTCTACCTCGAGTAGTGGCCCGATCCCATCTTTGGCGATGACTACTACTCCTTTCACAAAGAATGTGACAGGCCCTCTGTTCTCATATGGGATGCATAACATAGTTTCCAGCTCTTTACTATCTTACTCCACTTTATAGACTTTAGGTCTAGGGGCATGGAGCTTTAACACTCCTCTATAAGGACCCATGGGGGGGAACTTCAGCTCCTTTTAATGCTTTCCCTTATGGAGGAGGTCATATACCTCCTTCATCCCCTTCACTCGATGGTACCCACCAACAATCTTCCGGGCCAAACACACACCATAGTTCAATTGGAGTAGGGATTCAAGGACCACCTTCTCATAATATGTCGGTAGGGTCGACACCATTTTATTTGTTTGGTGCGTTTGGTAACAATTCTTTCTCATCAGCTGCTTTCCCAACCAGGGGAAACCTTAGTATAGCCAACCTAATCCTATGCAGGGTACTATTCCTACATAGGGGGCAAACCCAGGAACTTCTTATGCATCAGGACCTTGGAATTCTTGGCAAGGATCAGTTCCCTCATCAGGAATGTCTATCTAGGGAAATTATTTTCACAATCAATGGAACCTTGGACAAGGTGCTATGCCTATGCCCATGGGATCGACATGGGGAAACCCTTCCCAAAGTCCTCTGAACGTAATGCACACCCAACCATCTATGTCCTATTTCGGGAATCAGTCGATGATGTCTCTTCACACACAAAATCCATACATTGGTCATGGCCATGGTTTTTACCAGAACCCTGGATAGCAACCCAACTTTTCCTGGAAACCTGGTGCCAACCAAACTCGAGGCCCCTTTTTCCATGGTTATCAACAAGACCAACCAAAGATACCTTTCTTGGAAACCTTACATTTTCCAGACTTGACAAGATTGTTGAATGACCCCATCTGTCACGATCCACATTGGCCTCCTATGCCGACGAAATTACCTTCTGACATACCAAAGTTTGAGGCCAATACTAATGAATATTCAGGGGATCATGTGACCACCTTCTATCTTTGGTGCTCGTCTAATTCATTGAAAGATGACTCCATACAATTGCGATTGTTTCAACACACTCTCATTAGGAGTGTTGTGAAATGGTATGTCGAGCTCGACCGCTTGAGATATTCTTCCTTCGACGAATTGGCAATGGCATTCCTAAACTATTTCCAATTACCTGTGAGATATGACACCGAAACAGAATTGTTAGCCAATTTCGAATAGAAAAAGTGGACCATATCTCTGACCACATCCGAGAGTGGAGACGCCAAAAGAGTTTGATTAAGGTACCAGTCCCACTAGCATTCCTACTTGAGTGGTTCCTTAAGTCTTTGGTCCCATAGCTATCCAAAGACGTCACAACTTCGGGAGTGTTTACCGAAGAAGATTCCATCATGAGAGCTCAACAACTTGAGATAATTTATTCTCAGTCTGGTTTATTGTATGAGTTTTTTCCCAATGCACCACGATCCATACTTGATAAAACTAGACAGAGAGCTGGACCACATGTCGATGGTATTGTAGGTTCAGCACAAACTAAGCCCATTGAACAACTGACAAAACAAATCCAAAAATTGTCTATACAACATACAACAACCAACCAAACTACTATTTTGACTACTCCCCCTACCCAAACGTCGGATGTACACAGTGTGCAATCGACAAATTCAAAGGCAACGCAACAACCTAATGGAAAGAAAAAATAATAAAAGAAAGGCAAGGGGGATAAGGAACCCACTAATAATGTTGGCAGGGGAAACACTAAAAAATGGAAGGCGAAGTATCCATGTAACCTATGCACAGAGGACCACTCGAACCACCAGTTCCCTTGGCTTGCAGAGGCCCAAAAGTTTGTGACACAACAACAACCTGTTGTGTTAATAAATCCTTTCCAACATGGGAAAAACCTAACCCAAACCTCTACAAGCGCGGAAGGAGGCAGTCAAGGACCCTCTCCGTCTTTGAACAATCCTACATCCGCGAATGTGTATATGATGAAAGGTGATGCTTTTATATCAACTAGAGGACATGACTATAGTAAGCCAAGCACCTATGAGAAAGGCAAAGAAGCTGAAATCCCATCTCTTCCTCTCCATATTAAGAAGACTTTGGGCAAAACAATGACACACATTCGAAAAGGTGCATTCAAGAAAGATTCTCACAACCCAAATGCAAGGGCCACCTAGAACTATTCTGTGGTGGAGGCTTTATCTCAAACCTGTTGTGTGATGTCCGCTTTGGAGGTCCTCCAGAGCTGCCCTTTCCAGAGGAAATATTTGCTAGCCGCTTTAGGATCTACAAAGACTTGTAATTCGGGAACAATCATGCTAGATACAACCGACTTAAAACCTTGTCTCCCTTAACACGTAGCCTTTCAGATAGTAGTGGATTACCCCACGAAAACTTTTACTTGAAACATTTTATGCACGGTGGTTGATGAGGGCGCCTCGACATGCGTCATGTCATTGGTGTGTTGGAAGGACATTGGCTAGCCCATTTTGTCTCTGTCACCTACTCTTCTTATCGCTTTCGAAAATCATTCATTCTGAGCACATGGCATCATCCCCTCTTTTCCGATGCAGTTAGGATGGAAGGCCATGAGTGTCTAAGTAGAATTAGTCAGCACATCCCTTGACTACAATTTATTGTTAGGTAGTAGTTGGACATATTCTATGCAAGCAGTGGTTGCTACAGTTTTATGGGTCTTGTTGTTTCCACATGAAGGCCAGATCATGACCATTGATCAATTATCCTTCTCCAGACCTGACCCTTCATTAGGGGAATCCACAGTCCCGATGGTTGAAAATACCCAACCAGGCTTCGTTAACGTAGGGATTGGTTTGTGCCCATCTTTGATGGGTACTTTCAATTACCTGCCTCCTCAAGGCAATGTCAAGTTTGTATCAGACCACCATAACGTTGAGATTTTCTAAGTTTCGTCGTTTCGCACGACTTACTTCAACAATCTATGGATTCTTCCTTCCCCATTGACCACGATGGAAGGGACAGGGCACCATGGTATGTCCATGCCCTTGTCTGCGGTAGAGGCAGCATACTCTTTAGTCTCGTAATCTTTAGCCGACATTGATCCGACTCCTGCACAAGAGTTAGATCCAATCCCATATCCTATTTGGGCTCAAGGTTCCTTCGCTGGTATCGATTCGTTAGACTTAGTATTTTCCTCAGACGAAGCAATCATTGAAGAAATTACTAGTTTGGACAAACCATACGACGATCTCCATCACAGATCATACTTTCTCCTAGAGTTAAGCAGAATCGAAGCAGGGGAATTCACCTTGATTATGACTAGAGATAGGTCTTTCCCTATCGATCCCTTGGATACACATGAGGCTTATGCTGAGGGTAATATGGAAACTATCACAAAAACTATACTGATTAATATCTCAAGAACCCTTGGCATCGTGGAGAATGTTTTCGTCGGAGCTGACTGTTCCCCCGAAGAGATTCAAATCTACACAGACTTATTTAAATAATTCCACAATGTTTTTGCTTGGTCTTATGAGGAAATTCCAGGCATTGATCCAAAAGTAGTTGAACATGAAATCACAACTTATCCAGATGCCAAGCCAGTTCGGCAGAAGATTCATCCAGTTAATCCCAGGAAAGAAGCAACCATTAAGGTTGAAGTCGAGAAACTACTCAAATCCGGTTTTATCTATCCTATCCATTTGACCCAATGGGTGTCAAATCCTATGTCGGTCAACAAGAAATACGACATGATTCACGTATGTACAGACTTCCATGATTTGAACAAGGCCTGTCCAAAAGATAATTTTCCCACACCATTCATTGACCAGATAATTGATGAATGTGAAGGTTACGAGGCCTTTTCTTTCATGGATGGTTTTTCGGGATATAATCGGATACAAATCAAACCCAAAGACCAACATAAAACTTCATTCATTTGTCCATGGGGTACATTTTCCTATCATAAGATGCCTTTTGGTCTCAAAAATGATGGAGCTACCTTCTAGCGGGCCATGTATTTTGCTTTCCATGATCTCAAGGATATAGTCGAAGCCTATTTAGATGATTTAGCATCTCTATCTCGCAAGAGAACGGATCATCCCACACACCTATGAATTATCTTTGAACAATGTCGCTACTTCTAGATTCACTTCAATCCAAACAAATGCATCTTTTGTGTAACATCAAGATGTTTGTTAGGTTTCATAGTCTCAACAACAGGGATCATGGTCGATCCTCTCAAGGTTGAGGCAATAGTTCAGTTTCCTCCCTGTTATTGGACTAATCGGTAGGTGAAGACACTAACAAATCTCCCTATATCCATCTGGATCTAGAACAAAATAGGACAGGACATGACTCTTTCCCTAAGTTTTGACCATTGAATTAGCTAGTAGGAAGGAGCAAGTAACATACCTTTGTATCGCTTCCTAGGGTCTCTGTTGCTCCTGCTTCACTCCGGTGCTCTCGTGAGGTCAAGACCAAGACAACACAAACCAACCAAAGTGAAGATAGCAAAATATATTCAATTTTCAACTTATGTGTATGATCAAGGAATTACAAAATAAAGTGAGAACAGATTTATGGGAAAGGGACATGCCACTATATCATATTAATTGAAAGTAAAGATTACAACTTGATCATCTTGATGTCGCAAGCTTCCTTTCGATGGCTCTTGGCTCCAACACACACACTTGCTCGATCCTTGCATGAAGAAGATCAAAACTCTTGATAGACTTGCTAGAGTCTCCAAACTCTTATTCAAGCTAAGTCCTTCACACAATTCTTTCACCAATTCTCCAATGAATCTTGCTTAACCTTTTCCATGAAAATTCCATCAATATATAGGAGAGAATGAGATGGTTACTTAGATAAGAATGATCCCACAATATTATTAGGGAATCCAGTACAAGGATAACCATTCAAATGCCAACCCATTCTTCTAGAAGATTCCCTTCTAGAACCATCGAGAATTCATCTTTTTCCATGCTTTAGAGAAGGTTCGCACCCTAGCTATGTTACACAGTGTGAGAAGTTCGCACCCTATCTTAAGGAAGCTTGTGAGAATGGGTCATTCTCGTACCCTGGGATACTAACAACCTATAAACTCTCTTCGAAAATGAGTTTTCTGGGAAGAGATGAATATAACTTTTCTCAGGAGAAAGTTCTTATGAGGAGCCTGAGTACACCATCATCAATACGCCATCATGATGACCAAAATCATGGGTAACAAAATTCCCCCCAAAGTATGAGGCCAGAACCAGTGACAGTCGAAAGACTTTGTAAGTTGTATGTGTGTGTTGGAAACCAGGAGCACACCTAATCGGAAACCTGCGAACAACGAAACATCTGTAGAATATCATATATATTAATTCTGAGGTAGGCATTCCCATACTCAGATCACAGATGGATAACATTGTAGACATAGGTCATGGCCACCAATCATACACTGTGGATCCATGCCATCAAATTATAACATAGACACCAGGAATACACTGTGGATCTATGCGAGAAAATTCAAATTAAGACGACATAGCCACGAGACATACAAAGTGGATCTATGTGTTGCAAATTATACATACTCCATTGCAACCTAGACAATGAAATGATATCCAGGGTCTTCAATCTCGTCACCCAAAAGTACGAATCTAACCATGTGATTACATGTGTTGAAGTCGAACATGGCAGAAACCACTTGATTACTGGTCATTGATGAAACCATTAACAAGTGTGAGGGAAATCAACATTGATGTCAATGACTCCCAAGGTACTCTAGTACAATCCATTGAGTGTGAATGAATGAGTTGAAGTTGAACATTCGACGGAATCTCTCGATCAGGGATCAATTATGTAAACCCACTATCGAAAGCGAGGAAACCTGCCATTGAGGCATGCAAGCTCCAAGGTACCAAAGAATTTCTAAGTCTTGATTCTGGATAATGATTTGAAGTCGATGGAACACAACTCGTCACAAGAGGGCCTTGATTTATCCCCCATCAATGACACGAAATGAGTAACAGATTTTGAAGGTGAAGCAAAGTATGATGTAAATTAAACTAGACATAGGGAATGCCGACACAGAGAGAATGGACAATTGCAGATGGCCGACTCAATAGAGGTTTCAGATGGACTTCTCTTGAACATATGAATGACACAACCAATGATTTGGCAGCATTGACTCAAAGACGACACATGGAATGACCTTGTAGCAAATCGAATGAGAGACAAATGGATTTCCCAAACCGACTTCAAATTTAATGAATAGGGGGTGTCATGTTCAAGAGAGACACTTACTGCCAATCAATACGAAGATGATAACATATCCCTTTCCCAAATTCCCCCCCACCATTTCTGGCGAGTACCTCTTTATTTTTACACAAGATTGAGGAGGATAACATATGCTTGTTGATATAAGCTTATCCTTTGGATAAGTCCTTCGGAGTATGTTTAACGAACCCTAAGAAGGAGTGGTTCGGTCCCATTACGGGTCTGTCGATGTTTGTTTAACAAGTCCAAAGATAGAAAACTCGAAGGTTTTTCATGATTATAGAGTCTGGAAAAACACTTAAAAGAGAACTCTCTCAATTCCTTTTCCGTAAAGTAGTTTGATGAGACTGAAAAAGAGATAAATTATCGCCCACCAGATGCTTTCTTCAAATACTTTATCGAGCGTGAAAATAGCAAGGTCAATCGGCTATATTTTCATGTTTAGAGAGTCTAAAAAGAGCTTAAAGAGGACTCCAGGGGGGTTCCTTTTTCGTATAACCTTGTTGAGCCCAAAAAAGTGATAAAAGTATGCTCGATCGCGTTCTCATGTATTTTCGAGCGCGAGAATGGACAAAGACCACGCTCGAGGTTTTATACAAAAACCATAAAAAACAAACAAAACATGCGATGATAAAGAAAAAATACATCCGCATCCTTGTACATGAACATCGAAGTCATTACGCCTGTAAGAGTTACACTCAAAAGGGAATTAGGGATTAGGGTTTAATAAATAAATAATTATAAAAAACCAAATAACATGGTAAAAGTAAATATAAAGGAATAAAACTCTTTTTACCATATCATTTTCATTTTACCACTATTTGAGCCCCAAACCCCTCTTTTACCCTCGAAGTTCGGCGTCAAATTGCGGGAGTTACGAGCATCCATTCATTGAGACGTCAATGAAAATGAGGTAGGCTCTTTGTCCTCTACTCTTTCATGGTTTAATTTTTCATTTTCATTGGTTAAAACTCATTTTTGAGTTTGTTTTGTGAGCCCTACTTGCGCTTAGCCATTCTCGCAGGTGGGCTACACGGGACCTGCGAGAATGGGTCATTCTCGTAGGTGAGCCCATAGCAGCCTACGAGATTCTCACACTGTACCTAAAGGGAACCTGCGAGAACTACAAAGCACAATTTTTTTTTAAAAATTTACTCAATGAAAGAGAACCAATTCATGAAAAGAGTTGCTAATCCTCTTTTCGTTCTTCTTATGCAGGTAATTGGCCATCAAAATAGTTCTTGAATGGAACGAAAGGGAGAATGAAGAAGATAATGCCATTTCCAGAAATCATCCACCCACTATTGATGCTTTGAGAAACTGTGGCCTTCTAAAGTACTTTCGTATCCCGGGCATGAGGGCCCAAGTCAGGTTATTAGAGTACCTTGTGCGTATGTGGGATCCTGATCAGCAGGTATTTCATGTAGGGGTCCACACACTGTCCTTAGATATTGAGGACATTTACTTCTTGACTGGATTGTCACGGCGTGGGTACCACATGAGCCTGACTGGTAGCAGAGGTGTGTTGGCAGCCAATTCACATTTTTCATTGTCTCATAAGCTGCCTACACCAATGTTTCACAAACATTGATTTTTCGTCACAATTTTCAAATGAACGATGATTTTATTTTTTGCGCCTTTACACACGCCTACCTTTGCTAAGTCTTCACGATTGTAAGCATAAAAATTTCACCTTTCGAGGTCACATTTCGATCATTATCTGAACTGCCAATACCTTTTGTGTCATTATGCATATTGCGCCTATCTTTTTTGTTGATTTTTACATGATCGGCAATATCCTCTGATCGGTTTTCATACTTTGATGGATTACATAACTCGGTTTTATTGAAGATATTTAGCCTTTGAATTCACATTTTATGACTTGCCTGAACATTGATTTATTGAATTGCATGGGGGCCCTGATTATCTTTTGTAATCCTTATTGTTGATCCTTATCATAGCTCTTGGCATATCAATTTTATGTAATATCAATTTGACACCTTGGTTAAAAGTTTGATTGGCGAGAACATGATTTTGGGTTTTGAACTGCATGTCGGATGTTTGAACATTATGGTATAACACTCACATGCATTGGTATACTCATTGGACATTTTTATATCGATTGTGTGATTGGATTTCATTGAAATTGCAATGCATTAATCTTTGGATTGGCTTCTCATTTGGCCTACTCAACCTTTGGTTTCATAAGGTATATGGATATTCATACATATCTTTTTAATATAATGCCTATGGCTATTTTTGTAACTATTGATATGTTGTTTTCATTGGTTAAGCTATGGATATCGGTGGTTACATTGGTGCATAGTTAAGTTTGGTATTGATTTCACTATTTGTGGATTAAAAACTTTGGTATAACATTGATTGTGCATGCACTTACCATTGTTTATTGGTCGACCAATTGATATAATTGTTGAGTTGTGTTATAGGGGATATTACAGCTGTAAACACCTACCTTCTTACCAGAAATTGAGCTATTCTTCACTTGCCACGCTCATGCTCACTAATATGGTGGTTTCCTTAGATTCATAAATCGTACACAGGTAACTTTGGTCATTTTTTATATGGTTTGACATTTTCAGGGCTGGATTCGGTGCATAAAGAGGAAGAAATTAAGATCTGGATACCTCTCTTTATTTATATGACCTGTGAAAGTTTCTAGCGTTTCTAGGGTTTCCCATCTATACTTGTATTGTTGTTTGGAGGGTTGTGCGAGTTTAGAGACCGGATTTGCAAATTTTATGTAATAAGTCAGCCTGGATATAAATTTAAAATGATCTGCAACCGGATTAAGGGTTTGTGGTTTCCCTGGACGACCTGGAGGGCATAGAGATATTGAATGAACCTTGTATACTTTTCTATCTGGGTGAGAAGAATATAAGTGGGAATACAATGAATGCAATTATCCTCGACCTCCAACCATGAATCGCGCAACATGAAGATCACGCCAATTTTTCAGATTTGGGCGTTGATCGTATAAAATGTTGTTGAGAATTCCCTCAAATCACGATTGAAATGAGACATGGTTTAGCTGGTTCACACTTTCCATTCAATGGGTGTCATACACCGTGATTTCTAGCTGATGAACAAGGATCCAGAAAGGTCAGTAGCCTTATTTTGGGCTGCAATCATTGCCGGTGATAAAGTGGACAGTGCTCTGAAAGACATGGCCATTGTCCTGAAGCATCAAAACAGGTCCGAGGAAGCCATTGAAGCCATTATATCATTGAGAAACCAATGTTTCGTTCATGCTAAGGAAATTTTGGACAATATATTGCTGGATTTATACAAGAAGTGCGGTAGACTGGAGGACCAGATAAAACTACTGAAACACAAGCTGAATCTGATTTATCAGGGCTTGGCATTTAAAGGAAAGACAACCAAAAGAGGTAGGTATCAGAGAAATAAAGTTCGAGTGACTCTAGAACATGAGGTCACGAGATTGCTTGGACACTTGGGTTGGGCCTATATGCAACAATCTAACTATATAGCTGCAGAGGCAGTGTACAAGAAAGCTTTATCAATGGAACCAGACAACATCAAATCGTGCAATCTTGGAATATGTTTGATGCACCAAGGAAGGGTTGCTGAAGAAAAATTAATTCTACAAACAGTAACACCTGCATCTTTGACTGGTCCACAGGGAAATGATTTTGACTTGAGTTTTTATGAAAGAGCCCAGGAGATGCTTAGAGAGGTTGAAGCTAAAGCAACGAACTATGATTCCATCAAGGAAAATTCTTTTATTAAGTGCCTCAAGCCCACTACAGGGCAATCCTTGCAATGCCCATGGAGGCATACTGCACCTAACCAGAGTGAACATGAGATGCCTAATTCCGATTTGGGAGATGGGGAGATGACCACATTCCATGCGACATCTGGGTTTGCACTCTCACAGCAGGATTTCTTGTTGGCCTCTGATATAAGGTTCCAATCCTTATTATTTCACAATGCTTGGGTAGAAGACGAGACCGAGGAAGATGGTTTTGGGGATGAAAATATAAATATAAACACATCAACAGAGGACGATGAGGATGATGGCACATATGATGGAGAACTGGCTAGTATGGACAAAGAAGATGATGATGAGAGTAACAGTGAACGATCACTGGCATCAAAAGTTTGTACATTCACGTCTAGTGGAAGCAACTTTATGGAACAACATTGGTACTTCTGC
>JZKD02S2148915.1:278577-289589 GCA_000966675.3 Picea glauca | reverse complement strand
TTAAGGATTAAATGGTGTGAATTTCTTCCTCCAACCAGCTTAAGAAGCAATCATACACATGGCAGACTTGGAGCGTTTCCAGGTCAAATAGTTAGATGTTTATTGTTTATGTTAAGTAGTTTAATATAAATGATAGTTTAGTTAGATTTAGATTACATTGTTTTATTTCAGTAATATAGATTAGATTGTTTAATTTAAGTTAGCTTTCTTTCTTTTTCATAAATACAAAAATAAAAAAAGAGACTCTTGGCTGTCTCAGGGCAGCGATCACATGAGTTTTGTAGGTTTTAATCAAATCTGTAGTTTGTCCATATTGTATATTTGTGAATAAGGAATATCATAGCTGATAATTAGGTAGTTGATTTGAGTTATTATAATCATAGTTAGTATCTTGTATATATAAGTAGTTAGTAATTTATAGTTAGATTAGTGTAGTTAGTTTAGTTTTCTTTATTAGTTTCTAGTTTCCTTTATTAGTTTTAGTTGTTTGTCTTTGTTTTATTAGTTTCTAGTTTCCTTTTAGATTTCTTATCTCAAATCATTTCTCTTTGGTTTCCATACGAGACCTTAGGGCGGCCAACGGAGCCGTTAAACTCGTCAGGGTATTCCATTCCAAACGGATTGGGTTATTTAGACAACCTCGAACCAGTTCCACTCTCCCAGTTGACGGACGGTCAATTTCTCCCATCAACAAGGTGGTGGGCTAGCCATGAGTGAGTACAATCACTTACACTGTGTTCCTGAGGCAGAGAGGAAGAAAGGGAAAGTATCTATTTGGGGAGTATGGGATTTGACCCTCCGTACTATCTTGTTCACCATATCTTGGATTGATGGGAGTTTCGCTCCTCACATGGCACTACAGAGTTACTTCCAGTATGCCATAAAGTATACTAAACCTCGGGTTTTTAACTGGGCAGATGCAGTGCTTCGTAGTATGAAAAGGCAGTTGACCAAATGCAGACGAGGCGACCTAAAGAAATTTGGGTACAGATCTTTGTTAGTGTCCTTATTTCTTGAGAGGGTTCCATTACTGATACTGCAGGTGGAGTGGAATTTACTGGCTCCCAGGGATCCAAGAATGTTGAGATGGTGTCAGCTCATGGCCCGGCACGTAGCTGGACCAATTATCAAGTATGATGATACCTTCTTCGACTGGATGCAACCACAGATGTTGATGGTTGACGATTATGCTTATGCCAGGTTGGATTTCTGAGGAGATCCAAACTTAGTCCTGTCAGAGGATGCTCAGTGGGGGGAACTTGGTAAGAAGTACACAAATTTTTTTCTTTTTAAATTTTTTTGTGAATTTTATTATATTCAAATGTTTTTATATGTTTGTCGAAAGACTAAATACAAAATTCGTTGTTGATGACACAGATGTTGGACCTTACTGACCTCCTGGTACTTCTCCCTTTCAACAATGAGGAGATGTAGCGCCAGTGCCACAATGGGAAGCCGGGGATTATCGAGTAGTGGAACAAAACCTAGAGGGTTTGACAACAAATATTCCAGACATGCCTCTTGGAGAGGTTCCACGACACGATCATCGTCATACAGTAGGAGTGTCAGAGTCCATAAGTCGACTGCTCCGTAGAGTTGTTCGGGCAGTCATGTGTTACCGTGAACGTCATCCATGACGTCACTTTGTAGAAGCTATGAGCTTCAGATTTTGACATTTTGGTCTTCAAAAAAAACTTTTTGTAAAAAACTCTTTTGATTGTTATATATACAGACGAATTCTACAGGTTTACCTTGTATTGTGTGAAAATTGATGTGATTGATTTATAAACGATCCAAATTCTTGTCTAATACATAGTTAGCCAATGCATATGTTAATGTATTTAGACATCTAGGAATATGTTTATATTCAATGTAATCAAAATAACATTCCAAGAGGCGAATTCGCAAATACACCCGTAACAAAGTAGGACTTTGAATAGTATAGACATTACTTAACTATAGTACTACAAGCTGCGAATCAAGTCGCACAACCAAATGACGGATTTCGAGCGAGATAGCATCAACCAATAATTCAATAACGATGCTATACTCTGCAATGTTGTTGGTCGCACGATCGAGACACACACCTCGTAAGGAGACAAGTTCATTTGTAGGGGCGTAAATTGACCATGCAGTGGAAGAAAGGTTCTGTGTACTACGATTAGCGCCATCAGTGAAGCCAATATAGGGTAGCGAAGACTCTGACATCTAGAAATAAAACACAACATCACATAAGGGCAGAGACCAGATAACGACAAAAGAAAGCTATAGTAACACACAAGAAGTATGATACAATAAAAATACAAGTATTCATGCACAGATGATTTTATGCATAGTACTTCTTCAAGTACAACCCATTTTTGGGTTCACTCAAAGGGATACCATCATAATCTACTAACTCATAATCTCCTTTTTCCAAAACTCGTCGAATGATATAAGGACCTTGCCACATGGCTTCGAATTTTCCATCTCCTAGCATATATCAATCTTGATCATAGAGGAGAACGAGATCTCCTTTAGAGAAAACGCGAGGCTTGACATGTTTATTGTATTGGGCCTTGACACGTTTCTTTTGAGCTTCTATGACTAGGGTAGCATCACATTGAGTTTCATCTAATCGCGTAAGATACAATAGATGTTCTTCCTCAGCAGAAGTGTTTGGTAGGATTTCAACAGCTAGTTTTAAAGAGGGTATCTCGCATTCAATCGGGAGAATGGCTTAAAAACAATAGACTAACTGGAAAGGTGTAAACCCAGTAGCGGACTTGACGGATGTTCAGTAAGCCCACAATGCCGAAAACAACATTGTGTGCCAACTTTTTTTGAGAATCCCTATCATACGTCAGAGCATAGTTATGAGAACTTTGTTGATTGCTTCGACCTGGCCGTTGTCTTGTGGGTAATAGGGCGTTGAGTTATCATGGTGAAGACCCAACATTTTAGTAAGTTCGGACATCATGAAGTTTCGGAAGTGGCTACCATGATCAGTGAAGATAGCTTGGGGAACACCAAAATGAGCTATGACGTGCTTAAAAATGAATAATGCTACGGTCTTTCCAGTGTTGTCAAATGTCGGCATCGCCTTGGCCCATTTCATAAAGTAATCGACGACTACAATGATGTAACCATGACCCCCGACCGAGTGAGGGTGACATGTCATGAAATTGATGCCCCATTTTGCAAAGGGAACAACGAAGACCACAGGGTGAAGAGGAGCAGGATGTGACCGTATCTTCTGATTATAGGTCTGGCAAGCATGGCATTTTTGAACGACGATTATGCAGTCGTTAAATAAAGAAGGCCAAAAATACCCTTCTCTTAAGATCTTCTGGGCAGTAGCATACCCAGACATATGACCACCACAGGCTCCATAATGGCAGTCATTCAGAGCTTTCTCAGCTTCGTCGAACGTTAGACAATGTCGAAAAACAGAGTCAATCCCCCGACGATAAAGAGTATCCCCGAGGATAATATATTGATGGGCTTGATAGTGTATGCGACGTTGGTCAGTACTAGACAAAGTTGGCTAGAAAGTCTGGGTTTGGAGATATATAATGATATCACCATACCAAAGATCATCAATGTTGATAAGGAAAATATATTCATCAGGTAATTAATCAGCTGCTATTGTTTCCATTTCAGAATGGGGAAAATCACATATCAACTCATCAAAAACTAAGGACTTCTTGGACTTGGTGCATTCGAATTCCAAGTCAAACTCCTGGAGAATCAAAATCCACTTGGAGTATTTTCCCCCTAGCAATTCACGGGTAAGAATGTGTTGCATAGGGTTGCAGTGCGAAATCACTGTAGTCTTGCGCGAGAGGATATAGTGCCGGAAGCGTTGGATGGCTTGGACGACAACCAAGGCCAGTTTTTCAACATGTAAATACTTGATTTCAGTAGGTGTTAGACTTCGAATCAAGTAGTAGATAACATGTTCATCGTTAGCATCATCCTCTTGGACGAGAACCATACCAATGGTGTAATCCGAGGTAGCAAGGTATAGGAAATAATCGCGACTGTAATCGGGGGGAAAGAAAGGTGGAGCACACATTAGGGATAATTTCAAAGATTCAAAAGCATTGTTGGCAATGGTATCCCAGATGAACTTGGAACCCTTTTTGAGGAGCCGCATAAATCCATGAGTTATCTCGGCATAATTTGGGATAAAACAACAAAGAAAGCTTGTTTTCCCCTGCAAAATTTGTAATTGGTGGAGAGTAGAAGCAGGAGGGAGATTAAGGATCACCTCAACCTTTAAAGGATCCACCCAGATCCCTTGACATGAAATAATAAAACCTAGAAGGCATCTGGATTCCACGCAGAAAACACACTTATGAGGATTCAAACGTATACGGTAGAACCAACAATGAACAAAAATGGCTTAGAGGTGGGTTGGGTGATTGACTCGGCGCATTGAGTGAGTGGGAAAATCATCCAAATATGGTTGAACGATGTGCTTGATATCATGGAAAGCATAAGACATAACGCGTTGAAAAGTTGCGCCAGCGTTCTTGAGACCGAAAGGAAGTTTTCGATAGGAAAAAGTACCCGAAGGACAAATAAAAGCAGTCTTATGTTTATCCTTGTGAGCAATGTTGATTTGATTATACCCGGAGAAACCATCCATGAGAGAGAAGATTTCACTTCCGGCGCAATCGTCGACAATCTGATCGACGAAGGGGGTAGGAAAGTTGTCTTTGGGAAAATATTTGTTGAGATCCCTATAATCAACACATACATGAATGGTGCCTTGTTTCTTGTCAATTGGGACAAGATTGGAAACCCAGTTTGTGAGATCCACCAGATAAATAAAGCCGACTTTCAGAAGTTTCTCGACTTCGAGCTTGATAGCAGCCGCTTTACGTGGGTGAACTAGACGAAGGCATTGCCGGATGGGTTTAGCATCATGTTATGTCTTTATCTCATGTATCACAATCTTAGGGTCGATACCTGACATTTCTTCGTAGCTCCATGCGAAGATGTCACGAAACTCTTTGAAAAGGGACGTGTAGGTGATGAATTCGTCAGAAGAACACAAAGCTTCGATATGGACATTTTCGACAATCCCAGGTTTGATGGATATGTCAAGGGGAATAGTGGGCGAGATATTGCTTAAGTTCCCTTTGGAAAACACATCTTGTGTAGACTCGAGAATGGTGGAAATGACAACAACAGTCGACGGGGTCGAGATCCATTGTTAGTTCTCAATGGTATGTTTCTCTAGAAAGAGGATGGAACGATGATGCCCATCGTCCCAAGGGGAGTCCTCCATGACAGACACGATCATCTCGTCTGTGGGAAAAATGACATGAAAAGGATTGGGAGACAACTCACCAAGAGAAGGGGTAGAAGGCGTTGCCGATTGAATGGCCTAATAGGCAGATTCAACTGGACTTAACGACATTGCGTCATTGAAACAAAGATGATCTCTAGGTTCAGGTACTATCCAGGGGTTGTGAGTCGCAGGAAGTTCGTGAGGTGAGGTGGAGATCATGTTGATGGAAGCGACAGATGAGCGTGGAACATCGGGTGGTGGAATGGGGAAAGTACCCATTAACGAAGAGTCTTTTAGAAGGCCTACATCGACGTTCTCGTAACTTGGTGGAGCTTTATCAATGAACGATACGTTGCCAGTACGGGTATCCGAATTAAAGAAGGCTAGTTGGTCGACGGTGACGACCTTACCTTGATGTGGGAAATGTACCACATGGAAAAGGGTCGACACAGTTCTGCGCATGGAATCGATCCAGCTGCGGCCAAGCAAAAGATTGTAATCAAGGGGAGAGTCAAATATTTCCACTTTGACTTGGACCGTTTTTCCTTCTAACGTGATGGGAAACAAAGGAAGGACACCGTAGGGATTAAAACCAGAGCCATTGAAGGCTTTAAAAGTGTTCTGGGATTCATTCAAAAGGGGAGAGCCAATGGCTTTCCAACAAGAAAGAGACATGACACACGTCAAGGCACCCTCGTCGATAACGGTTCGACAAATGTTTTTGTCAGAGACAATCACTTGGATCTGGAATGCGAGTTGAGGGGGTAACCTTGGGATGTGATCCTCCAAGTAAAAAATTATTAAATTCATATCCGTCGGATTGATTCCACCTATAGATTTCAACAGTGCCTTCCGTTGTGCAGGACAAGTTTGAAGGACTTCAAGGGCTGGCATCGCAGAAGGTGCTTGGGCCAGATCTTCAACAATGTTGTAGTTCTGGGCAGCATGAGCATGAGAATTGAAGGCCGATTTCCAAACGATGCCCTTTGGGGGGGGGTCGTAGAACTGTGTCGAGGCTCGGTTGTTCGAGATGAAGAGGACCATTGGTAGGTGGAGTCACGGGAGAGGTTTGTACCAAGGAAGGTGGTAGATCATCAACCTTCTCTTTAGAGGGAGAATAATCTTTGGCTCAAGTAGTGAGTGCAACTTCGCTCTGCTTTGAATCACCAATACACATCAAAACATAGGATGTAGTAGAAGATGAGGGTTGGTCATGAATGACCAACTGAGCCTGTTGTTGAGACGGGAAGGGTTGGGACAAAATAGCCGGTGCAGGTGTTTTTGGAGCTCCTTGAAGGAACTTAGTGACCTCGGCATGTCGTGTACAATCCTTCATGTAGTGATCATCACCACAGATAAGACAAGGGTATCGAGGTTTAGACTTATCCCAATCATCAACATGGATAGTTTTGGTTCTCTCTGCTTGAGAAGTATTTTTGTCCTCCTTATTCTTACCTCTTCCCTTTTTAGATTTGTTTTTACCAGCTAGGGTAGATTGAACTGCATTTACCTCAGAAGTCTTGCCAGTGGGAGGGGTAGGAGATGGAGAATTTTGAACATTAGAAGAAGAAGGTTTGGGGTTTGTGCTTGAGGTGGAATGTGGTTGGGCCTGGAAAGTGCCAATCACACCGTCAACTGCATGCGAAGTAGTTGGAGTAGTTGAAGTGGTGGAAGTGGAAGGATGAGGTAAGTCAGGTAGTAAATCGTAAAGGGTACCCATTTGTGAGTAAACGAGATCAAGATATTGAGCATGAATTATAGCCTACTCTTCCATGATTACTCCACCCATGGAAATGTCATGACTGATATCATTCACAAAAGGTTTCGTGAACCATTCTGCTAGTAATTGATCGGGGAGTTTGAGTTTAATAAGACGTCGTCACTGTCGCCACTCATGAATGTGATCGGATATAAGAGTGGCCTTGTTCTGTTTGAAAGAATTCAAAATCTCGGTCCCCATGTCATAACGAATTAGTAACTGGTAGTGTGTGAGGAAATCCATAGCTAGGGTGTTGAAGTCAGAGAAGAAACCTCGTGGAAATTCTATATACCACTTTGCAGCAGAACCTATGAGAGTTCGTTGAAAAAGACGTAAACGAATAGAGTCATCCATCAACGAGTTCGATGAAAACCATAAGTGAAAAGTCATAATGTGATTTTTTGGTTCCTCTCCCACTTTTTCATCGAATTTAGGAATGTCCGATGGTAGATTGGCTGGTATAGCAAGCCATTAGGGAGAGTGACGAATTGGATCATTTAAAATCCTTGAAAAATCTAGAAGATCCAAAGTGGCTATGAAGGGTAACTGTCGATTCACCTGCGGGTACTAGTATCTTTGGGGAGGAATCCCTGTCGGCAAACTAGTAGGACCATAAGAAGTTTGCATATAATGTGAAGACCCAGGCAGATTCGGTGGTGGTTGGAGAGGATAATAACTCATAGGATTATACCCTGGAACAGGGGCTTGAGTTTGAGCATTTGCCCCCCAAATGGGATTGAACGAATCTAGATATGGTTGGACCATACTAGGGGGTATTACGGACGTAGCTGGAAACTGCACCCCCCCAGTCAATTGAGGAGGATGTTGTATCAACTGATTCCAATATTGGGCCAAGGATGGAGGGATGTTTTTCCCATAAGGCGGGGTCGGTCCTCCCATTGAAGGTGGTGTTCCAATTGGGGGTAGTGTTCCAATTGGGGGTTGTGTTCCAATTGGGATTTGTGTGCCAAAAGGAATTTTCCCTCTGAGAGGGGGTTGAGTCATACCACCTTGATGAAATTGTCCACTAACAGGAATCTGGTAATTTGGTGTGAACGACGGAATAGTTCCACCAGGATAAATACTACCAGTAATATAAGATGAAGAAGTTCCTCCAAAAGGAAATTGAGGGAGTGTTGGAATAAAACCGGGAAGAGAGTGCCCAGAAGAAGAAGGACCACCAGGAGAGCCAGATGGGGTTTGCGTAGGAGTGGGAATGGAAGCATTCAACTCACGGTATTCGGGTGGTAGTGTTGGAGTGATGTTGGGCATTCGTGGTGTGCTGATGGGAGCAAGACTAACCGCAGTAAACCCGATTGGAACACTCATAGTATCTGTGAGATGGGCTATTTCTACAGGGACGGTAAAGTGATAGGTGTAGTAAACGATACTGTCTCTGGGATAGACATTTCAGAAATCACAGGTGGGTTGATTTTGGAAATCACAGGTGAACCTGGACCAAAAAGGTACCGTCGAAAAACACCCGTAGACCAAAAAATATCTTGGACTTCTATGCCTGGAAAGGGTCCAACTAGTGATCCAGAAGATGTAACAACTAAGTCTCCGGAAGAATTCAGTCGCATAAATGGTCACTCAGAATCAGGGTGAAGTTGAAAGTCCTCTCAAGTATTTGTAATTTGAAAATATTCTAGAGATTCAGTTCATTCCACTTGTGGCGTGGTGACGACTGTGACTTCACTTTGCCGAGGAGAGCCCTCTGGTGTACTTGTAGGCAAGGGTTGAGAACCTTCCAGATGCTCTGGAGATAAACCCTGCATTCTATGTGAATGACATGGAAGAGGTATTGTAAACGAGTGACACACTTTACGAAGAGAATTGTATGATCAACTTTGGTAAAAACAACACGCGCTAGTAAACAAAATCTAGGAAGCAACGCTAAGAAAACAAGACCTTCTAATTCTGAAGTCACTAGTTGGTGATGAAATCCAATGTCGCAACAATGAAATGAGAAGGGGCTGAGCTAGGGTGGAAAATTTACACTGATGACCTGCTTAATGGACTTACACTGTAGTGCAAGCTCCCACACATAATCATGGGTATACCCTCCAAGGATCCCACGTGCGTTTGGTCAACGTCAATTCCAGGTACTGTGAAGACTTTCCCCTTCACATTCACCTCGTGTAAGAACCTAGAAAGATAGGCCACTAAGGTTACCACCAACAACAATGAATCTTGGGGGGATAGTCGACAGTCCGATCCACATGCAAGGGCAGGGTATCTAGCTCGAAATCAACCCAAAAGGCTTCCACTCATCATTGTGGGTATACCTCCGAGTGATCCCCATAATACGTGCAATCTCTACACTGATATCAACAAAGCAGGGTGAGTAACTCTGTCAATATCAATGCGACCTCGTGTTTGACCCTTGTGTGAGAAGGGCTTCCCAAGACAAGATGTTGCAAATGGAATTTAACACTCCYTAACACAAGATGCTATTGTGTGTTTTGTGCTTTGGAGAGTGTATCTCTCTTCCTACTCCAAAGTGCTAGCCTAGCTAAATGTTGGTGTAATAGAGCCCTAGAAAAGAGTTACTAGGTAAATTTTACAATTGTGCAGTTTTATTAAGAGCTGTTGTTACACAAAGGAAACATAGATGAAACTTATGTTGTATAAGACTCTGACCCAATGATGCATGGATGAGAATGAAAGATATCAATTTTCGTTCAATGAATCATATGTATGGGAGGGAAAGATAAGTTTTCTAGATCAAACTTGGAACTACAAGACACAATTTCCTTTAACATGCAAATGCAACAAATCATGCATCAATAACAATTCTCTATTTTTCTTTTTCAATAATTTCAACAATTGATTTTCAATGTTTTTGAAAACGAAAATGCTTTTGAAAGAAAAACATGTGTTCACTTTTCAAAAAGGACCTACACCATGATGGTGAGAGCAAAGAAAATCAAAAACCAATAAACAAGCAATGATAAAAAACCCAAACCACTCTTTCAATGGAAACAAAAATAACAAGCAAACCAAACTAGTCTTTTCAATTTCATAAGAAAAGTGATCTTTCAAACAATAAGCAAATGATAAAGACCAAGAAACTCAACTTTCAATTGATCGTTGGTCCTTAACCAAACAAGCACACTCAGATTCCAAAATTAGAGAGTATAGCTTTGCCAAGAAAAGTCAAGAACAAGTGACAGGAAGAGCCTTTGAAATACTAAGACTGTTCATGCACAAAAATGAAGACAAGAAAACATCAACCAATGGTCCAAAATACTCTTTTGCTGCACCACTACTGATCTGGGCAGTTGATTATGAAAAAACTCAAATCCAAAATTTTGAAAAAGTGAGTTCGCAGGCTGAGAGTATGACACAGTGTGAGAATAGATGATTTTCGCAGGTAAGCTTTGAGCAGAGTGCGAGAACCTCACACTGAACCTAAAGGCAGGGTGCGAACTCTATATATTCTCGCAGGCTACTATGGAGTGCGGTGCGAGAATGTATGAAACTAGTCAAATTTTTGGAAAAAGACACAAAATTTGAAGAGGCCTCTAGACCCAGAGGGTCTATCAGGGTATCCTAAAGACTCAGAGATTGATACAAATGGAGAAAAGATAAGGCAAGAGAAAATGGCCAAGGAAAAATACCAAAAACCACAAAGAAAATAGGTTAATCCTCAACAGAGTCACCAATTTTGTTATTGGACTAATCAGTAGGTGCGGACACTAACAGATCTCCCTAGATCCACCTGGATCTAGAACAAAACAGGACAGGACATGAATCTTTCCCTAAGTTTTGACCATTGAATTAGCTAGTAGGAAGACGCAAGTAACATACCTTTGTATCGCTTCCTAGGGTCTCTATTACTCTCGCTTCGCTCCGGTGCTCTCGTGAGTTCAAGACCAAGACAACACAAACCAACCAAAGTGAAGATAGAAAAATATATTCAATTTTCAACTTATGTGTATGATCAAGGAATTACAAAATAAAGTGAGA
>JZKD02S2148915.1:240124-251435 GCA_000966675.3 Picea glauca | reverse complement strand
CCATGGGTGTTGTATCTCCATGTTCATTTTCCTTCATGTCCAAATAACTTCATCAATCTTGTGGTCCAAAACCCATGACTAGGGTTGACATCAATGACAACAACCAATCTTCCAACATTATTGACTAATCCAAAATTAGTCATGTAAGACTAAATTAAAGTTTGATGAAAATGCTATTCTCTTATTGTTAAACTTAAGGAAGGTTTGCAGGTATGCGATCATATACACCAGATCTATTACAGAGTTACACATTAGATTTCGATGATGAAATTGATGAGGGATTTTGGTTGAGGTACATGTTGGGTACATGGTTGAGACAAGTGGTTAATGAGTTGGCACATACATGAGGTGTATAGTTGATGATGGTTGTACATCTTGATGAGTCATATTTTATGTGTATTTTATGCATGAATGGTACATATTTGGAGCATGGTTGATGCACTCGTTGATGGTACAGGTTGAGGTACAGGTTGGTGCATGGTTGATGCACTTGTTTATGGTACAGTTTGATTACAAGTTGTTTGGTATAGGTTGTTACAGGTTGTTTGGTGCAGTTTGATTGGTACAATTTTACGAAAGTATATATCACAGTGATAGTGTGACAATGGTTCCATCATTCTACTTCTACGATAGGGCAGTTGGACGGGGAAAGGACAAGTGGCTGTAGCCACCTGGATATTCCCTCAGGTTGTAGCCTGAGAAACTAGGGGGTTGGACTCTCCTTCCAGTTTCATATGGAAAACAAAGGAAATTGGTGCTTCCAATTAATGTAATTCTTAAATCCATATAAGAAAAATATTCTGTGGTTTTCTCCCACTTTGGGTTTCCACGTAAAAACATTGGTGTATTGTTTATGTGTATGATTTCTCATTTGTTCATTGCTTATTTACTCTAAAAATATTGGATGATAATGCTACATTGATATAACACTTTCATTTTATGGTTAAAAAAGATTAAATTTCTCTATTACTAATTCACGCCCCCTCTTAGTAATCCAACACTTGGTATCAGAGGAGGTTCCTTCAGAAATTAGTTTAACCACTATAAGGTAGATCATGGAGAGAAACAACATGTATAAAAACGGAATACCATAGTTTGATGGACAAAAGTATGCATTCTGGAGTAGAAGGATGAAAACATATATACAATCACATGGATTTGAAATTTGGAAATCAATAGTAGATGGATATAAAGGACCAACAGTTCCGCCAACAAGTGAAAAAACAATGAAACTCAGTCAAAATAATTCCAAAGAAACAAATGAACTTATGAATGGTATTGGTGAATCAATATATACCAAAATTGTACATTGTAAATACTCTAAAGAGATTTAGGACAAAATTCAAAATATTTACGAAGGAGATTCAAAAGTCAAAGAAGAAAAACTTCAAACTTATAGAGATCAATCAGAACAACTAAATATGAAGGAAGATGAGAATATTACAGTTTACTTATTATGAGTCGATGAAACAATGAATGCAATCATAGGATTGAGAGAAGAAATTGAAGAATATGTAATTTTTCAAAAGGTACTAAGATCTCTTCCTATGATATTTGATCCTAAGATATCAACACTAGAAGAAAGAGAAGATCTAAAATCAATAAGCGTGGACGAACTACATGGAATATTCACAGCATATGAAATGAGAAATGAACAGGAAAATCCAGATATAAAATAATCATCTTTGAAAGCATCCAAAAGGTCAAAGAAAAAGGGAAAGCAAAAGGAACATAGTAGTAACAATGACTTCTCATAAGATGATGGAGAAGAAATGGCCAACTTTGTTAGAATATTGAACAAGGGAACCAATGACAGATACAAAGGTAAGCTTCCATTGATTTGTTTTAATTGTGATGGTTTTGGTAATTTTGGTAACAAATATTCCCATAATAAAAATAAGAGGAATGATGAAGATTAATCAAATAGAAAACAAACATATAAAGGAAAAAGAACCAAAAAGAAAGATTTCAAGAAAAGCTTATGCACCAAAGAAGACATCTCCTCATCAGATGAAGATGAAGTCAATGACAATGAGATAGAAATAGTTTTATTCATGGTAGTAGAAGACTCTGATATAGAAGACACCAAAGAAGAATATGAAGAGGCATAAGTTGACTACCAAGAAGAATTGTTGAGTGCCATAGAAGATATAAGAAGAGAAAAGAAGAAAAACAAGAAGCTACAAGCAGAATGAGAAAATAAAGAAGACAATCAGGAACTAGAACAAATGATCATGAAATTGAAGATTCAAATAGAAGAAGATAAAATAATTGAAGAAACACTCAAAGAACAGCTAGAATAAAGAGACATGATCATTGGAAATTTGGAAGAAAATAGTGTCACATTGAGAAAGGATATTCAAAAGAAAAATATGTAGAACAACTCAAAATTTTTGGATGAAATTATCAATAGTCAAAAGCCTCATCATGACAAGTCTGGACTTGGATACAATCAAACGGAAAAGGGATCAAGCTCCAAAACAATAGAACAAGAAACATATCCAAAAATTTATGCAAAAACAATCAAAGAGGATAGGACGACCTACAATGAAGATTACAGGGACACTCCTCCACCAAGAATATTCAGATTTCAGAATCAACGACTGATAGAAACAAATAGGCCTCACGAAGAAGAAGGATTCATAAAATTAACTCCTTTTAGAAGATCTTCAACTCCCAGATATCAAACTATCTTTTTTGGTTTATGTTATAAATGCAATAATTTTGGACATAAAGCTATAAATTGCAGAGCTAATAGGAGGAACATAAAAAAAAATTGAAATTCATACACAAAATGGTTATCCAAAAAGGCCTATTGAAACACAGAGAAGAAGCTACAACAAGTTTGAATCAATTAACACTGAAGTGGGATGCTATAAGTGCAACAACTTTGGACATATGGCAAAAAATTGTAGAAGGGAAATCCCTCCTAGAGAACCACAATAGAACTACAATAGTCACATACATGAACCTCAAAAGAGAACATGGATAAGAGAGCAGAATCAATATAGCAATGAAGAATGCACACTTGCTCTACAAGCTAAGAAAAATAAACGTGGTTGTTATGTTGACATTAGTTGTTCAAAACATATGATAGGTATAAAGATAGGTTTCTTGCATTAAGAAAGGAAAGAGATGGATCAATCTCCTTCAGAAATGATGATTCAACTAAAATAATTGGAAAAGGCACAGTCATAATTGGAAACAAGAATACCAAGGAAGAAAATGTTCTACTAGTAGAAGATATGAAACATAATCTTCTAAGTTTAATTCAAATGTGTTTTCAAGGTCATAAAATTAATTTTGATTCACATAAGTGTGAGATAAGAAAAGAAGGTTCAAGAAAATTGATTGGAACAACTATAAGAACTTAAAGCAATATATATGTATTAAGTGAAATTGGAAATGAAAAGTGTTGTCTAGGAAAGGAAGATGAAAGTTGGATATGGCACAGAAGAATGGGTCACATACACTTTGATAACATTGTCAAAGTCGACAAAAAGGAAGCAATTAGATAAATGCCCCAGTTCACAAAACCAACCAACACTTTATGAAAGCATTGTCAATAATGAAAGAAAACAAAGACTAGGTTCAAATAAAAGGAATAGTCAATGACATGGCCACTGGAAATTGTGCATACTGATCTAATTGGATCAACTACAACCAAGGGTGTAAAATGTCAGAAATAATTTATTTTATTAGTTGATGATTATACAAGAATGACTGTAGTTTTATTTCTCAGGAATAAGTCATAAGATTTTGAAAAATTCAAGGTGTACAAGGAAATAGTTGAAAATGAAATGTATTCAACAATCAAATGTTTGAGATATGATAATGGAGGAGAATTCACTTTAAAGGAATTTATGGACTACTGTAGCAGACATGGAATAAAAAGGCAGATCTTCATTGCTAGGACACCTCAACAAAATGGAATTGTTGAAAGAAAGAACAAGACAATACAGGAAATGCCTCGAACAATGCTAATAGATTCAAAATTGATAGAATTTTTTTGGACACATGCAGTGCATACAAAATTTCACATTCAAAATAGACTAATGCTCAGAAAAAACATTGAAAAAACTCCCTACGAGCTATGGAAATGAAGACCATCAAATGTGAAGCAATTTAGAGTATTTGGAAGCAAATGCTACATCAAAAGAGAAGATGGAAGAATGGGAAAGTTTGACTTTCGTGTGGACAAATGAATACTTGTTGGTTACTCAAGTACATGGAAAGAATACAGGTGTTACAATCTGAGGTTGAAAAAATTTGTGGAAAGAATCAATGTAACAATTGATGAAATAGGTGGACGAGAATTAAAGGAAGAAGAAAATGAATCAATGGAACAACTTTATGAAGAAGAAGAAGAAGATGAAGAAGAAGTAGAATGGGAAGATGAAGAAGATTAGACAAAAGTATAAGAGAAATTTCAGTAAGTTTGTCCAAAGACACCTAGCAAACGAGTATAGAAGAATCATCCTTTAGATCATATTATCGAAAACAAAGATGCAGGAGTTAAGACTAGAAGAAGAATCAATTCACCAGAACAAGCACACCTAACACTCTTATCTACTATTGAATGAACAAGTTTTGAAGAAGCTAGCAAGGATGAATTATGGAATAAGGCCATGGATGAAGAATTGGATCAAATAGAGAAGAATGACACTTTGGAATTGGTTCCAAGACTAAATAATAAGAATGTGATTGGCACAAAGTGGGTTTTCATAAATAAATTGAATGAAGATGGACAAGTTACAAGGAACAAAGCTAGATTTGTATGTAAAGGATACACACAAGTTGAAGGAATAAAATTTGAAGAGACATTTGCCCCAGTTTCCAGAATGAAATAAATCTAATTTATTTTACCTTATGCATGCTCCAAGAATATTAAAGTGTATCAGATGGCCGTGAAATCATCTTTTCTGAACGAGGAACTTGAATAAGAAGTCTAAATTGAACAACCATAAGGATTTTAGTTGTAAGATAACACAGATTATGTGTGTAAATTGAAGAAGGCCTTGTATGGTCTAAAACATGCTTCTAGATATTGGTACTCTAGAATGGATAAATATCTACAACATACAAGGTTCAGAAAAGGAAGTGCTGACAAAAACCTCTACATCAAGGTAACTCAAGATAGTATTTTATTAATTGAAGTTTATGTTGAAGATATTATTTTTGGAAGTACTGATGACATGTTAAGCCAAAAATTTGCAAATCATATGCATAATAAATTTGAAATGTCATTACTCAGAGAACTATCATTCTTTCTGGGTCTTCAGATATGTCAAAGCAACCAAGGAATTTTTATTTCTCAAACTAAGTATATCAGAGAAATGATAAAGAGGTTCAGAATGGATGATTGCAAATTATTGACCACCCCTATGCAAACCAATTTCAAGTTGAGCAAAGATGATGATTCAAAGTCTACAGACCAGAGGAAATATAGGTCAATGATTGGTAGCTTATTATATGTGACAAAATCTGAACCAGATGTAATGCAGGTAGTTGGATAGGTGGAACGATTTCAAGTAGCACCAAAGGAATCACATGTATTAGCATTGAAGAGGATTTTCAGATATCTCAAAGGAACAAAATAGTTTGGATTATGGTATCCAAAAGGAAAGGATTTATCACTTATTACCTACACAGATGCAGATTGGGAAGGTTACATTGATGAACGATGAAACACCAATGGAGCAATGTTCTACTTGGGTAGGTGTTTAGTATCTTGGCTAAGAAAAAAACAATTATCAATATATTTATACACAGTCGAAGAAGATTATATTGCAACAACATGATGTTGTACTCCGGTTCTATGGTTGAAACAAAATTTGAAATATATATAGGTTGAGTATGATGAAACCATTCCAATCTATTGTGATAATACAAGTTCCATCAGTATCTCAAAGAACTTGGTGATGCACTCCAAGACGAAGCACATTCCAACAAAATATCACTTTCTACAGGAACAAGTTGTAGAGAAGAAAATCAGAGTTGAATATGTGGGCACAAAAGAACAAATGGCATACATCTTTACAAAACCTCTTCCAAGGGAAGCCTTTGAGTATCTTCGCTAGAAACTTGGAGTAATTTCTACTCCAAAATGAATGATTTTGAATGCTTATATTATATGTCTTATATTTACAAGAGGAAGTACATTAAATAGGACAGTTCAGGTTGGTAGATTAGTTTCAAGAAGAGTTCAGTCAGGGGGAGCAACCTCAGATGGAAAGATACCTTTTCCATTAATGACAAAGGGGGAGAGATTTATTAGATGCAAAGGTAAATGCTTGGAGAAAAAGCACATCGACATGGTTCCAGGGGGAACGATGGTCACATGGGGAGCATGAGTGATATGAATTCAATATTTCATCAGAGTGTTTCCATCAATTCCAAAGGATGGATAAATTCAAGGGAGGATAAATTCTTTTGATGTTGCTTTCTAAGTATGTTATTTACCAGTCATCTCACCATTTTCACAATAACATTTTTTCTAGAATGAATCAGAATGAAAAATATGGATTCAATTGAGGAAACATATCCAAGTAGCTGTGATAAAAATTTCAGCTTGTGGGTCATTTTATTTTTGGAGTTACACTCCGTGGAAAATAGGGTTTGTGGCTAGTATTGAAACTAGTCTAAAACAAGTGTTTCGGGTAAAAACATCATAACTTATTCATAATAGATCCAACTTCATTAAGAAAAAATGTATTGGTTAGAGTAAATTATTTTGTATTCTATGTAACATTTTCATATCCATACAAAAAATATTCCATACGGGGAATGCTCTACAAGTTCTCTCTCTAGAATAAGACATAATTCAACAAGGTATGTCATTTTTTCTATAACTCCTTTTCTGAGAGGTTCCAAGAAGTGAAACCTGGAGGAATTGCATAAAAGACACTAAAGAACATTGTGTACTATTTTCAGATATTCACTCATTACAGGTAATACTTATGATTATTTTAAGTTAGGGTTCTTGACTAATCCAAAATTAGTCATGTGAGACTAAAGTAAAGTTTGATGAAAATGCTAGTCTATTGTTGTAAAAATAAGAAAGGTTTGCAGGTGTGTGATCATATACACCAGGCCTATTACATAGTTACAAATTGGATTTGGATGATGAAATTGATGAGGGATTTTGTTTGAGGTACATGTTGGGTACATGGTTGAGACAAGTAGTTGATGAGTTGGCACATACATGAGGTGTATAGTTGATGATGTTGATACATCTTGATGAGTCATAGTTTATGTGTATTTTATGCATGATTGGTATATATTTGGTGCATGGTTGATGCACACATTGATGGTATAGGTTGAGGTATAGGTTGGTGCATGGTTGATGCACTTGTTTATGGTACAGTTTGATTATAGATTGTTACAGGTTGTTTGGTGCAGGTTGATTGGTACAGGTTTAAAACAGTATATCTCACAGTGATAGTTTGACAGTGGTTCCATCATTCTACTTCTACGACAGGGGGATTGGATGGGGAAAGGACATGTGATTGTAGCCACCTTCTGGTTGTAGCCGAAGAACCTAGGGGGTTGTATTCTCCTTTTGGTTGTAGCTAGAGAATTGCGGAGTTGGAGCTTCCCTTAGGTTGTAGCCTGAGAAACTAGGGGGTTGGAGCCTCCTTCCAGTTGTAGTTGGAAAACAAAGGAAGTTGGTTCTTCCAATCAATGTAATTATTAAAGATAAGAAAAATCATTCCATGGTTTTCTCCCACTTTGGGTTTCCATGTAACAACACTGGTGTATTGTGTATGTGTATGATTTCTCATTTGTTCATTTTTTATTTACTTTGAAACTATTGGATGATAATGGTACATTGATATAACACTTGCATTTTATGGTTAAAAAGGATTAAATTTCTCTATTACTAATTCAACCCCCTTCTCAATAATCCAACAAGTTATTCTTCCTTATTTGATATTTCCTCCATCGTCTATGCTATAAAACTAGTTAGTTTGGCCTTTTCATCCTGCACTGATAATATCATAATGCTTTTGGGGAATCTAGTTCTTACAGTACCCTAAGGGATTCATCATTTCGCGGTTGTAATTTCTGTGTGATATTCTGATGTTCTTCCATAATTTTTATCACTGCACTGTATGGTTTCATGTTATCCAGAAGTGTTTCCATTCTTTCTATTGGTGGTAGCGTATTTATGCACTTAGTGTCATGAAGCACTTGTTCCTATGTGGTCCTTATTTTCTCTTCTAGGGCTTGCAGCTTCGTGTTGTTAGTAAGCTCTATCCTAATGCGTGTGCCTTCCCCACACATCTTTATGCATTCTTGTTCCAAGATTTTGATCTTTGCCACTACTGTCTTCTTAGTATGTTCCCTTTATGAACCTTCTTTTGGTGGTGTCCCTAGTTTTGTGCACACTTCCAACTCCATGATATTCATGAAAATTCCTTTGATATCCTCGCTAATGTTTACTACATGTTCCTCTACCATGGTCTTTACCACCATCGGTACTTCTGGAACCTCCTTGTATACTTTTTGGATTTCTTTGTGTAATTTCTGTGCCATCTCTTTGATTTCCTCCTTCTCCTTCAAGGATCTGGCATCCTTTTCTTCATCCTTGTCTTTATCATTTAAGGCTTTCTTGACATTTCTTTTCACTTCACTATTTTCTATCCTGGATTTCTCTGCCTGTCCCTCTAATTCACTCTTCTCCTTTTATGTGATTTCCACTCATTATTCTACTGCACACTTTTCGTGTAGTGTAGTGGTATATTGATTTTGCAGTTCTGCCTTCTCAGCTTCTTCTTTATCCATTTCGTTGGCTGTGGTTTCTATCCAAATACATAGTTATTGCATGATCCCTTTGTGCAAGCCCTGTAATATTTCCATTGGCATATGTGAGACGACTAGGTCCATGTGACTTAGTCCTTGTAACTTCTCTTGTACCTTAGGGTTGGATTATTATTACTCCATATGGTTCCCCAAAAGGTGAAAACACCTATTAAACCTCCAGAAGTATCATCTATGACTCAAGAAGAAAATGAGGACATACATAACACATTGTGCAAATTGGAGGAACAAATTAAGAATGTGAGTGAAAAGTCTAATAATTGGGTAAACTCACAAAGAAAAATTCAAGTAATGAAACAGAATATGGTTGGCATGAAAAAGAATATGGAGGGTATACAAAACAATATGGATGATATGGAAAATACGATGGAAGAAAATATGAATGACATAAAAAAAGAAATATAAATTCCATGAAGGAAATGCAAAATATGTCTTCCCTTATATCTCAAGCTATAGATAGTAGATTCCCTAAAGGAGACATCAAAATGGAATGGACTTATGAAAATAAAGGTAGTACTCATGTTGAAAAAACTTCCAATAATAATCCATTTAGTGAATCTAATTCTAATTGTGGAGTTAATTTTGGTGGGGGTCCTAAATTCAAATTTCCCAAAATTGAATTAAATAAGTTTGATATTACATAGGTATTTACTTGGGTGAACCAAATAGAGCAATATTTTGAACTACATAATTTTATGGATGATAAGAGAATGATTCACATAGTGACCTTGAACTTTGAGATAAAACCATATCAATGGTATCAATGGATAGTGAAAAGGAAACCCCTTTTATATCACTACACTTGGGGTGTATTTACAAAAGACTTAGAAGCACAATATGGGAAAGTTTGGGAACAAGACTACTTCATTCAATTGAAAAGAATCAAACAATTAGGTGATATTGAAGAATATAATTCAGAATTCCTGGTACTGGCCACAAGGGTGGATAACCTAAGTGATGAACACTTGATGGAATCTTACATGGGTGGATTAAAACAAGACATTAAACATGAACTTTTCTTAATAAAACCTACAAGTATTATGGAAGATATGAAAAATGCTCGTCATATTCATGCCAAAAATAAGGCTACCCACAAGTATATCATTGGAGGAAAAGATCATTTTTGGGGTCATAAGACAACCATATCTCAACCAACAAGGTTCACACCTCAACAAATGTATGAAAGAAGAGAAAAAGGACGATGTTTCAATTATGACAAGAAGTACCGTAAAGGGCATAAATGCGGTGAGCAAAAATTATTCTACATAGACTGTGAAGAGGAAGAATATAGTTTACCTAAACCAATAACGTTGACACCTCAAAAAATGGATGAAATAAGAGAAAAAATACTATGTTTTAATTGTGACAACAAGTACAGTAAGGGGCATAAATGCGATGAAAATAAATTATTCTACATAGACTGTGAAGAGGAAGAAGATCAAGAATTGGAACCATCACAAGACCCAAATATAGAAGACACTACTACAACAATATCTTGTCATTCTTTGGCCAGTATCACTACTCCACAAACCCTCAAGATACAATGATACATCAAAAATAGAAAGGTAACAACATTGATTGATTAGCGTAGCACCCATAATTTCATCAATTACAAATTAGCAAAACATCTCAATTGTTTTGTATATCCTACACCATAGTTTCAAGTAATGATTGCAGATGGAGGTACCATAAATTGTTTAGGGAAATTCCATAGTATTAATCTCAACATGGGGGAGTAGTTTCTGGATAGCCCCATGATTTCCATCCAAATGGGGGGTGTTGATGTTGTATTATGGGTCCAATGGTTGAAATCACTGGGAATAGTGGCCTTTGATTTTCAAAATATTTTTATGAGATTTTCCTCAAATGGAAAGAAAATTGAGCATAGAGGTATCCAAGGGAAACCCTCTAAAGTGATAAGCTCTAATAGCATGGAAAAATTACTCAAAAAGGGACACTAGGGTGTAATTGCATAATTGTGCTCACTTGATGTTCAAACATCTATAGCCTCGACTCCATCAAATCTCCAAATAATTATCAACAATCATTCCAAGGTATTTGGTGAAATGCCTAAGGGTCTTCCACCTACTTGAGACCATGAACATTTTATTCATTTGCAACCAAGAAGTGTACCACCTAACATTAGGCCTTACAGGTATCGATATGCACAGAAGAGTAATATTGAATGCATGATCCAGGAAATGTTAGAGAATGACATCACTCAACATATCCAAAGTTATTTATCTTCACCAGTGGTGTTGGTTACAAATAAAAATGGCTCATGGTGTATGTGTCCAAATTATATACAACTCAACAAAATTACCATCAAATATAAGTTTCCTATCCCTGGCATTGATTAATTATTAGATGAATTACATGGAGAAAAAATATTTACTAAGTTGGATCTTTGTTCATGATATCATCAAATCAGAATGAGATAGGAAGACATTCATAAAACAACTTTTAGAACACATGAAGTGTTGGATTA
>JZKD02S2148915.1:222751-239017 GCA_000966675.3 Picea glauca | reverse complement strand
TGTATGTGCCAACTCATCAACTACTTGTCTCAACCATGTACCCAACATGTACCTCAACCAAAATCCCTCATCAATTTCATCATCCAAATATGATTTGTAACTCTATAATAGACCTTGTGTATATGATCACATACTTTCAAACCTTCCTTAACTTTAACGACAAAAGACTCTCATTTTCATCAAACTTTACTTTAGTCTCACATGACTAGTTTTGGATTAGTCAACAAACCTAACTTGAAATAATCATAACTATGTACCTGTAATGAATAAAGATTTGAAAATAGTACACAATGTTCTTCAATGTGTTTTATGAAATTTCTTCAAGTGGCACTACTTGGAACGACTCATAATAGGAGTTATAGAAAAAATGACATACCTTGTTGAATTCTGGCTTATTCTAGAGAGTGAACTTGTAGAGGGTGACCCACATGGAATATGTTTTGTATGGATATGAAAATTGTACATTGAATAATATAGACGATACTCTAACCAACACATTTGTCTTACTAAATTTGGATATTTTATGAATAAGTTATGATTTTTTTACCCGAAACACCTGTTTTATACTAGTTTCAGGACTAGCCACAAACCCTATTTTCCACGGAGTGTAACTCCAAATATAAAATGACCCAAAAGCTGCATTGTGTACCAAATATACTTTGATATGTTTTTTCAATGTCCTTATACTTTCACGGTCTAACTCATTCTATGAAAAAAATTATTTCGAAAATGGTGAGATGACATGTACATAACATACCTTAGAAAGCATCATCAAAAGAATTTATCCTCCCTTGAATTTTGGCCTTCTTTACTTCACCTCCCCTCTAGAATTCAACTTAGATATCCATTGGTTACCTCGGTCACATGTATATATTCAATATGATCAATTGTGTTTAAAATGAGAGATCCTTGCCTCTTATTTATACTTTCATGTAGCTTCCTTAAGGGGTTACCTTTTAACCATTTTAACCCACTTTCCTTATTTTAGGGTTAACCCACTTCTAATTTCTCCATTAAATTTATTATTTAAATAATTTATTTTGTATTCACTTTGACTTATAGTACACTCATCACTTCACTTTATTATTTACCTTCTAAAATTTCTTAAACCACTTTGACTACTTTGACCTTTTGGGGCTTCTAGATGACTCATAAGGGTTATCCAACTTCACATGGCCATAACTATCTAACCATGACGAGTTATGTGACGTTCCACATACCAATGGAAATGGAATGACATATGATAGCCATATAGAATAGTATTTCTTTCAAATATATAAAAATTCATACCATTATCCATGAAACAAACTTGGGTCCATTACCCAAACCTGAGTTCTCCAACTTCTCATAGCAATAACTCTATAACCGTGAGGAGTTATGTTACGTTCCACATACCAACGGAAATGGAATGACATGTACTATCCATATAGAATAGTATTTCCTTCAAATATATTAAAAATCATACTATTATACATGAAACAACCTTGGGTCCATTACCCAAACCTTTGTGCTACCAAAATTCGCTACCAAACTTTCTCAAAGGGTTGACATAAATCACCAAGGTTTGACATCATTCTACAATATCACTCACCAATGATTGAAATCAATGACAACCAACAATCCATACCAAATTTCCATCAACCTAAGACAACTTTCGGACAATCTCCCCCTTTGGCATTGATGGAAACACTTAGTCATGATAACATTCATGCTTATACTCCTCATCAATGTTTTGATCTCTCCCCCTTTGAAATCAATGTCAAAGGATATATCCCTTTGGGGCTTCTCCCCCTGACTGAAATCTCCTTGGGGATGCTCCCCCTGTCTACATGCCTCTTTTCTCTCTCTCCAATCATTTCTATCCTGCATATGATAAATATACCCCCCTTTGACATCAATGGAAAAGGTATCTTTCCATCTGGGGCTACTCCCTCTAACTGAACTATCCTTGGGGATACTCACGTTGGCTGAACTCTTCCTATAACTGATCTCCCAACCGGAAATGTTGTCTTTATGGTGCTTCCTAGTGTAAATATAAGACATATATGATAAGCATTCAAAAGCATTCATTTTGGAGTAGAAATTAGTCCGAGTCTCTGGCAAATATACTCAAAGGCTTCCCATGGAAGAAGTTTTTTAAAGATGTATGCCACTTGTTCTTTTGTGCCCACATATTCAACTTTGATGTTATTCTTTGCAACCTGTTCCCATAGAAAGTGATACTTTATTGGAATGTGCTTCATTTTGGAGTGCATCACCGGGTTCTTTGAGATATTGATGACGCTTGTATTATCACAATAGATTGGAATTAGATCATCATACCCAACCTCTATATTTGTCAGAGTTTGTTTCATCCATAGAACCTGTGTACAACATGTTTTTTCTGCAATATACTCTTCCTCAACAGTAGATAAGGATACTAATGATTGTTTCTTACTTAACCATGATACTAAACACTCACCCAAGTAGAAAGCTTTTCCATTGGTTCTTCGTCGGTCATCAATGCAACCTGCCCAATCTGCATCTGTGTAGGCAATAAGTGATATATCCTTTCCTTTTGGATACCATAATCCAAACTCTTTCATTCCTTTGAGATATCTGAAAATCCTTTTCATTGCTAATACATGTGATTCCTCTAGTGCTACTTGAAATCGTGTCACCTGTCCAACTGCCTCCACTACATATGGTTTGGATGTTGTCACATATAGTAAGCTACAAATCATTGACATGTATTGCCTCTGGTATGTAGACTTTGAATCATCATCTTTTCTCAACTTGCAACTGGTTTGCATAGGAGTGGTAACTAGTTTGCAATCTTCCATTCTGAACCTCTTTAGAATTTCTTTGATATACTTGGTTTGAGAAATAAAAATTCCTTGGTTGCTTTGACATATCTTGATGTAGAGGTTGTTGTCTACGCTTCATTTCCATAGTTCATAGGGAGTTTTGTCATTGTTGTTTCTGAGCATTACTCTGTTTTGAATGTGAACTGTTGCATGCACTGCATGTGTCCAACAAATATTTGTCAATTTGGAATCCATTAGAATTGTTCGAGCCATTTCCTGTGTAATTATCATCCATTATGATAATGTTCCTTTGTCTTTAAACCACTCTCTGAACCAATCTATGAATCCATGATATCGTCCACTGTCATATATCTGTCCAAATCTTCTAAGTATTCTTATGAATCCATCTCTGTCCATATTTTCCAAGACTCTACTTGCGAAATTGTCCATAATGATGACCCATTTATCACTATACTATCATGAAGTCTTGATTAATCTATCAAACTGTACTTTTTCTAACTGACTGCTCTAGATCTGTCTTCTCAAACTCTGCAATTTTCTCGAAGGATGGTTCTTTGGTCTGTCACAACTATCACATAGACTCTCCCTATCTAACTTTCATATTACCTGGGATTCTCTAAGTTGGATGACTCAGAACAATTCATTCTCTGATGTGTATTCATAATCATCTTCATTGGTAGATTCATCATCTCTCTGAGCTCTGACTTCTTTCTTTATGTCTGTGAATTCATATTTCACTACAATGCTCGGAAGTACAATCTCTTGAACCTGTTCCTTATTTAATTGTCCTTATTTTCTTTTAGTTATTTTCCAAACCTTTCTGTAGCTGACATCTTTCTTTTTCTCTATAGAATTTTCTTCATCTTGTTTTATTGTCAATCTTGTGATCTTTGGGACCTAGTCTTTGTTCACCTTTTCTTCGTGTTTTATTATCCATACTTTCTTACATATGATATCAGTGTTCTCCTTCATGGAACTATTGATCATGCTTCTACAATCATTAGCTATGTGTCCATATTTATGACATTTGTAACATTCAATGTTATGCGGGGACAAAGATGTTTCTTGCTTGAAAATTTATTTTTTAATCCCTGCAATCTGAAAACTTATGTCCAAATTTATTACAATAAAAGCAATGAATGATCTTCTTTGTGGCATACTCCTGAATTTTTTCCTTGACTGATCATGATCATGATTGAAGATTCTTTGTAGCTTGAACATGGATGGTCTTCTTGAAGATGTATCTTCAATAGTTTTCTTAGATTCTGGTTGACCATGATTCCTTCCATTGATTCCTTCTGCATAACTCTTTCTATTTTCTTCATTCTTCTTTTCTAGAAACATAGAGTGTTTCTCTTCATTCTCTATAACTGATGTGGATGTTTGTGCCTCTTCAACACTCTTGTTGAGTGTAATATCCCTCGGCTGAACCCAATTGTAAATGTAATATAAGTGTACTTAAGTTGGTGAGCTATTTTGACATCATTTTCTAATGCACCTCCCATGGCATAGTGCGCACATGAACTCCGCAGTAAAAATGATGTAGTGTGCACATTCCTAGATACCGCGCACAGTAACTAAAGTGCACACAGTATGGAGGACACCGAGCCTTGTGTATATGATATGTGTTATAGGCTGGTGAGTCAGTTATTATAACCTGGGATGCTTATGTTTTGGTATTAGGCTAGAATGCCTAGATGTTAAAGGCCAGTGCGCCTATTTTGTACATGTCTCATGATTAATATAAAATACATCGTTGTGCGCAGACCAACCACGATAAATAAGATGGGGGACTGAACTTCACCAGTTATGGAAAGGGAGGGCCAAAAGTTAAGGGAAAGGGCTAAGCTAGAGATCTTAAGCCAAAAAGGAATATTATACCAATATTTCCTAAAACATAAAGTATGGATAATTATTTTATCCTAAGTTCTAAAGTTGGGGACAAGTGGACCAAAGTAACTGCTGATATGACAAGTATCAATTTGGGGACATGGATTCATATCGTGGGGACTTAGCACATTTGGTCACTTTTCATGGGGATTCTTACCAACAACTTGACCATCATTCTCACCATCACTTTCACGATCTATTTCACGATGATTCATTCCATCACTCAGTTATCCAGTCAATGATTCCATGACCATTTTCACTCATGCAATCAATTATCCTTGAGACATCAATTTCACCATATCTGAGCCTGTTTCCATAACCTTTTCCAGTTGGTGTACCTAGTTAGCTTGGAGCAGGATTGGAGAAGCAGGTTTTCAAGCCTGTGAGCAATTGTTCGAGCTAGAGAATTACTGGGGATTGATTCCCGAAGGTGCTAAACTACAACTATAGTGCTTTGAGACTTCCGGTCTGGCCTGTTGCTGAAGCCCTGGAAGGGAAGTGGGGCAGCCAAGGGACTATTGAGAAGAGAAGGGGCACACTTCCTTGGGTGGGTCAGGCATGTGGGGAATGAGAGGTTGTAGGTTGTTAGTTGAGTGAGCACTTGAGACAGAGTCTTTCCTATTATCCATAAGCCTTAACTTGGTTAGGAACCCTTTACCTGGGTGCAGTTCAGTCCCAACTCGAGGGTGACTCACTATTGAGAGTGATGAACAATGTAATCTAAGGCTGGGAGGTTTGTGGACAATCTGTACACAATTGGTGACAATATTTCCAAGATAAGTACCAATCATATGATAAAATTATATGTTGCATTGTTATTACATTCTTATGTTACGGTTTATCATATATGTGATTATAGTTACCTGTATGTTTATGGGTATTTCCATGTATATGTTGCATATTTGTGGTTACTGTTATTTCAGTATGAAATCATATATTACATAATGTAATTGTTTGTTTATGTCTACATGTAAAGCTTCTGCAAGAGTCTTGTATGTATATGTTTAAGTTGCATGCAATTTGAAGAGAAAATTTATGTGGCATAGATCATTTGAATACTGGGTATGTTACCATATGTTCTGTAGTAAGAGAATGAAAGCGTTCTCTAGAGTAGCACGTATTGGCCTGTAAAAGGCTGGGGATGTTACTAACTAGTATGAGAGCATGAGAGATTGCTCTGGAGTGGCATTCCCCAGCCTGTGGGTGGCCCGGGAACGTTACAAATTGGTATCAGAGCTTCAATTTCAACACTGAGCTTGGATGGGCTAGAATGGATCAAATTGAAGGGAATATTCACATAATAGTAACTTCAAAGTGACCAAAATTCAAGTCATGGAGTGTCCATGGAAAATGTTGGCATGCTGGCACACACGGTAAATTTTGGCACTGCGCGAAAAACATTGTAGTGCAAGTGTGCGTGGTAAATTGTGGCGCCACGTGGAAGAATATTGTGTGTAGATGAACGTGCTGAATTTAGCCTTGCACGGTGAGCACGCACATAGTAATGTGCACATGGGGTGCACAAGTATGGCATAACACAGAGGGGTTTTGTTGGTACGTGCATAGTATGAGTATAAGTTGTCTTGCGATAGTGTATTCAATGGTGCACACAGATTATTGTGCATGATGGAACATATTGAAATTTGACATGGTGCAATGCATAGGGAGAAATTCATGTGGAGTATCGGTGTGCGATACCAAAAATGTGTGCAGTGGATATTGGCGCACAATGCAAAAGTAGTGTGCACAAGTTGTCGACGCGACGGAGAAGAAATTCATAGTGAATATAGGTGTGCAGAAACACATTTTACCTTGTGATATTGCTATGCATGATAAATATAAATGTACAGGTCGAAGTTTAGTGCGTGCGAAGTCATTTGGAAGGAGATGAGTCTGAGTTTAATTTTCATAATATTAGAAGAAAAAGAAACACACAACTGCATCGAAGCATTAATTAAAAGGAATTCCAAGTTTTATATTCCTCTGATTCAGACAAATGGAAGTGAAATATAAGCTTACAATAAAAGCATACTATAAAAGAAAATAAGACTAATAACACCACCAAATAGGATTTTGTAATAAATAGTCTAAAATATGCTTCTGTATTTATATAATCGTATTAATCCCAAAATTACAAAAAGGGAGTGATAGGAGTTATCCTGTTGTAAAAAGGGTCGTTTAAGAACATGCCTAGCATCTCTAGTGCTCCTTACCTTCGCTACCAACTATTCAAAATTCCTTAATTTTAGTGGAATACTCACTTTAGCTTAGTGATATCCTCCTTTAAAGAATCTAACCAGACCGATTGATTCTCTCCAAAATTTTCGTTCATTTCAGCCGTGGATTCCTCCTTCTTTTGTCGCTTGCTCCTTTTCTTCTTAGCAGCTGGCCTGTTGATGATTAAATCCTTCATAGTGGGATTCAGCCTAACTTCTAACTGTGAGTCTATATCCAACTCTGTGTGGAATTTAGTCTCTATAATGTGCGCAAGTACCCTTTCCTCCTTATTCGTAGGAAAGTCTAGCATGTTTCCTGAATAACCAGTCTCACTAGATTTAGCCTTGTCAATGTATCTCAATTTGTGGATACCGAAATTCTTTTACAGAGAGTAGAAAGTCAAGAAATTTGGAGATTAATTCATTTATGGATAAGAAGATACCTTCATACTTGAGGATTGGTAGTTATAGAATTCCAATTATGAAGTGCAGATGGACTACGTACAAGAGCATTGTGTTGCCATGATCGGCTAATCCATTTCAAATGATTAACTTTCAAGTTCATTACATGGCGGCATTCAGCTGATGTCACATGGCTGTGAATTATCAAACGAGTGAAACGGGGTGATCTGACTAGCCGTCGTTCGCTCCACGAGTGGTGGATTTGACATATTGAAACACGTGATACCGTGTCTTGGCAAAAGTGGTTTCAACAAACCACCTTCTTGCACAGATGTATCTCTGAAGGCATTGTGCGTCTATGTTTTCAAGACTTGAGTCTCATCTGGAATTTTCATGGTGATAACACTAAGAAATTAGGAGAGATAATTCTGATATATATATATTGAACCAAAATGGTTCATATTTTTCATGAATTGTTGAATTGTTAGACTGATAAGTTTCAATGGCTACATGTTTCGCAGAATTATCAACAACTAGATCAGATTAGACCAGTGCAAAGTCCATAGGAATGGAAGAAGCATAGGGGAATTACAGTCAGCAAGATGAGAGCAGAGGGGTGGATGTCCATTTGAACATTGAAGGAATGAACTCCAATGGACATGGAGAAGAAAGGAATGAAAACATGAATATGGTTGAGACCATTAAGAATTTGTAGAAGGATGTCCAAAGACATAAAGTTGATAATGAAAGTCTTATGAGAGACACATAGCAGGAGGATAACTTCAACATGAAGTTATTGGAGGGCTTGAACATAATAGAGAATAAATTGGTTAAGGAGAGTGGCTCAAGAAAATCTGGAGGTCACAAGTCTTCAGATGAGAAAAGAAAAACAAGAAGTGTTAGTAGACATCACCATCATTCCCCAAGGCATTCCAATAAGAGAGCATGCAACAACTCAAGTCTATCCCCTATTAGAAGGTATAAGAGGTCTGGGGTGGATGAATTGCGAGGAGAAATGAACAAAATCAAACCTCCTACATTTGATGGTGAGCACAAGAAGGATGGAGATGAAGAAACATGGTTGTTGGACATGAGAAAATATTTTCAATTGCATAATTATTCTTCTCATGCAGAAGGTATAATTTCTATCTATCAACTCAAAGGAAAGGCCTCCATGCGGTGGGATCAACTTGTGTAGGTGTAGCACATTAAAGAGAAAAGTGTTACTTGGAGGGAATTCAAGAAGTATTTTGAGAAGAAATACTTGACTAAGAGATACTATGACAATAAAATGAAAGAGTTCTTTGAACTCAAGCTTGGAAGTATGACCATAGATGAATATGAGAGAAGGTTTCTAGAACTACTAAAGTATGTCTCATTGATCAAGGATGAGACAGTCAAAATTCAAAGGTATTTGAGTGGATTGCCATCATTCATCAGTGACAAAATATAGTATGATGATCTGAAGACATTAGAAGAGACCATAAGGTGAGATAAATTCCTATATGATCAACAGAAAGAAAGGCCATCTTTTCAAAAGGCTTGGGAAGACAATAAGAAATTCAATATGGATCAAAGGAAGAAGGGAGCTAAGCCACCATTCTTTAGAAATAATCCACAAGGACAACAAACATCTAAAGAACCTAGAATGATTGACACAGGGTGTCAAGGGCCAAGGAAACCACTTATGGAATGTTGGGGTTGTAAAGGAGATCATAGGTTCAAAGATTATCCTCACAGAGGTGAAAAAGGTAGGGTTGTTCACATTGTACAACGAGCTGAAACAATGGAGGACATGGGCAGATATGTTCCAAGGATTTATGTAGCCCTGGACAACAAGCAAGAAGAATATCAGTCCCACATGATTGAAGTGGAAGGTATGATCAACAACCAAACCATTGTTATTTTAATTGATTCAGGAGCTAGTCATAGTTATATAGACCCTAAGATGGTGGAAAGTTTGAAATTTCCAAGAAGCAAGCATGGGAAATCCTGGTTGGTGCAGTTGGCTACAGGAGCGAGAAGAAAAGTTAATGATATGGTTAAGTCATGCCTCATAGACATGAATGGACTAAACACCAAGGTAGATTTAAACATCCCGCCTTTCGGTTCCTATGACTGTCTAATTGGGATGGATTGGTTGGACCAACATCACACTCTCTTAGACTGTCACAAAAAAACATTTACTTGCCTGGATGAGGAAGGGAAACTAAGGAAAGTATATGGAATTCCCAGGGAAGTAACCATTAAAGAAATTTCATCATTGTAGCTAAATAAATGTTGCAAAAAAGGGTGTCAAATAATTGAAGCTCATTTGGCGGAGACACCTAGAGATAAGGTGCCAAATTTGGAGGATTATGCAGTCCTGGAATATTTTGAAGATGTTTTCAAGGAGGTACCCAGACTACCCCCAAGGATAGACATTTATTTCTCTATAAATTTAATGCCTGGAGCAGCGCTAGTATCAAAGACTCCTTACAGAATGAGTACACTGGAATTGAAGGAGTTGTAAATGCAGCTTGAAGAACTTCTAAAGAAGGGGTATATACACCCAAGTGTGTCACCTTGGGGTGCCCCAGTATTTTTTGTGAGAAATAAAGATTGAACAATAAGATTGTACATTGACTTCAGACAGTTGAATAAAGTGACTATTAAGAACAAGTATCCTCTGCCAAGGATTGATGACCTCTTTGATCAATTGAAGGATGCAAAGATATTTTCAAAGATAGATCTCATATCAGGATACCATGAGGTAAGGATTAAAGAAGAAGATATCAACAAGACTATCTTCAAGACGGGGTATGGTCATTATGAGTTCACAGTGGTGCCATTTGGGTTTTCAAATGCACCAGTTGTTTTCATGTGCTTAATGAATGGTGTTTTTCGAGAATATTTGGACAAGTTTGTCGTTGTCTTTTTGGATGGAATTCTTATATATTCTAATTCAGAGGAAGAGCATGAACATCATTTGAGAATGTTGTTTCAAGTATTAAGTGAGCATCAGTTGTATGCCAAATTGAGAAAATGCTCATTTTATCAGAAACAAAATCATTATTTGGGGTATATCATTTCAAAGGATGGGATAGCAGTGGATCCTAAGAAGATAGAGGCCATTAGAGTATGGTTAGTGCCAAAGAATGTGAAAAAGGTGAGATCATTCATGGGTCTTTCAGGCTACTATAGAATATTTATTGAAGTATTCTCAAAGATTGCACACCCAATCACTTCCTTGCAAAGGAAGGGAGTGAAGTTTTAGTGGACACTGGATTGCGAGAAGAATTTCCAACACTTAAAACAATTATTGAAAAGTGCTCCAGTATTAATTATCACAGACCCAGATGAAGACTTCATCATATACATCGATGCATGTAATGAAGGACTTGGTAGAGTTCTCAGTCAAAATGGGTTTGTTATATGTTATGAATCAAGGAAGTTGAAGGATCATGAAAGAAACTATACCACTCATGATTTGGAGTTGGCAGCCATAGTGCATGCCTTGAGTAAATGGAGACACTACCTCATGGGAAAGAGGTTTGAGCTAAGAACAAACCACAATGGTCTGAAATATTTATTTGATCAGCCAAATCTAAATGTTAGGCAAAGAATATGGTTATAATTTATAAGAGAATATGAATTTGATATAAATCATATCAAGGGGAAGGAGAATAAAGTGGATGATGCACTTAGCAAGAAGGTGCATGAATTACATGCTACAACCATTAGCATGTATCAGACTGATATTAAAAGAAAAATTTTAGAGGTTGCAATTGCAGATCTGTAATACAGAGAATTGGTAGTAATGCTATAGCAGGGTAAGATGCCACAAAAGGTGGATAATTATAATTTGGGAATAGATGGAATATTGTTGTACAAGAACATAATTTTTTTCCAAATTTCCAGGACTTGAAACGTATGATTTTGCATGAAATACATAATGTTCCTTATGCAAGGCACCTTGGATATCAGAAAATTGTGGCAACGATCAAAAGTCATTACTTTTGGCCAGGGATGAAGAGAGAGATCGCTGAATACATCGATAGATGTATGGAATTCCAGAAAGTTAAAGCTGAGAATAGGCACCTAGCAGGGTTGCTGCAACCTTTACCCATTCCTGAATGGAAGTGGGAAGTGGTGACAATGGATTTTATTACAGGATTTCCTAGAATAGGCAAGTTGCATGATTCGATCATGGTGGTGGTGGAAAAGCTTACGAAAGATGCCCATTTTATTCCACTGAAAAATACTCACAAGGTAGAAGATGATGTTGATATTTTCATGAAGGAAGTGGCACGATTGCACAAAATTCCTAAAACAATTGTGTCCAACAGAGACCTGAAATTCACCTCGAATTTCTGGAAAGGATTGTTCAAAGGATTCAAAACGAATTTGAACTTTAGTACATCTTATCATCCTGATACTGATGGACAGACAAAGAGGCTGAATAGAGTGATAGAATATATATTGAGAATACATGTGATGGACAAACCATCGAAATGGGAAGACTACCTACACTTGGTAGAATTCGCTTACAACAATGGGTATCGGGCATCATTGAAGATGAGCCCATTTGAAGCACTTTATGGTAGAAAGTGCAATACTCCAGTGAGTTGGGATAATCCAACTGATAGGACAGTAGTTGGGCTAGAGTTGCTCAAGGAGATAGAGGACCAAATGATAAAAATTAAGAAGAATTTAAAATCTACACAAGACAGACAGAAAAGTTATGATGATAAGAACAAAATCCATAAATAATTCAAAGTGGGTGATCATGTTTTCCTGAAAGTAAAATTTAACAGGAGTTACCTGAAGCTGGGAAGCTGCGCCAAGTTGGTAGCTAGATTTTGTGGGCCATTTGAAATCCTAGAGAGGATTGGTCCAGTTGCTTATATGATTGCATTGCCTGCATCTATGTCTGTTTATAATGTCTTCCATGTATCATTGCTAAATAAATATATACCTGATGCTAATCATATTATTGATTGGAATGTGATTCAGGTGGAACAAGAAGGCAATTTTCAAGTACATCTGATGTGCATTTTGGTTCGGAAAGTCAAGCATCTCCGGAACCAAGCCATAGGGATTGTAAAGGTCCAATGGACCTGGTACAGTCCTGTGGACGCTACTTGGGAGCATGAGGATGCAATGTGGATAGAATACCCACATCTTTTTGAATATTTTTGAAAACTCTGTTGTATGTGGGTGTATGATGCACTGAGGATAGTGCATAAATAAGGGGAGGGGATTGTAATATCCCTTAGAAGAACCCAATTGTAAATGTAATATAAGTGTACTTAAGCTGGTGAGTTGTTTTGACATCATTTTGTAATGCACCTCCCATGGAATAGTGCACGCATGAACTGCGCAGTAAAAATGATGTAGTGTGCACATTCCCAGATATCGTGCGCATTAACTAAAGTGCACGCAATATGGAGGATAGCGAGCCTCATGTATATGATATGTGTTATAGGATTGTGAGCTAGTTATTATACGCTGGGATGCTTATGTTTTGGTATTAAGCCGGAGCGTCTAGATGTTAAAGGCAAGTGCACCTATTTTGTACATGTTTCATGATTAATATAAAATACATCGTTGCGCACAGACCGACCACGATAAAAGAGATGGGGGACTGAACTTCACCATTTAGGGAAAGGGAGGGCCAAAAGTTAAGGGAAAGGGCTAAGCTAGAGATCTTAAGACAAAAAGGAATATTATACCAATATTTCCTAAAACATAAAGTACAGATAATTATTTTATCCTAAGTTCTAAAGTTGGGGACAAGTGGACCAAAGTAACTGTCGATATCACAAGTGTCAAGTTGGGGACATGCATTCATATCGTGGGGAATTATCTCATTTGGTCACTTTTCATGGGGATTCTTAACAACATCTTGACCATCATTCTCACCATCACTTTCACGATTAGTTTCATGGTGATTCCTTCCATAACTCAGTTATCTAGTCAATGATTCCATGACCATTTTCACTCACGCAATTAGTTATCCTTAAGACATCCATTTCACCATATCTGAGCCTGTTTCCATAACCTTCTCCAGTTGGTGTACCTGGTTAGCTTGGAGCGGGATTGAAGAAGCGGGTTTTTAGGCCCGTGAGAAATTCTCCGAGTGAGAGAATTATTGGGGATTGATTCTCGAAGGTGCTAAACTGAAGCTACAGTGCTCTGAGACTTTCGGTCTGGCCTGTTGTTGAAGCCCTGGAAGGGAAGTGGGGCAACCGAGGGACTATTGAGAAGAGAAGGGGCACACTTCCTTGGGTGGGACAGGCATGTGGGGAATGCAAGGCTGTAGGATGCTAGTTGAGTGAGCACCTAAGACAAAGTATTTCCTGTTGTCCGTGAGACTTATCCTGGTTAGGAACGCTTTACCCAGGTGGAGTTCAGTCCCAGCTCGGGGGTGACTCACTTTTGAGAGTGATGAATAGTGTATTCTAAGGCTAATAGGTTTGTGGACGGTCTATACATAGTTGGTGACAATATTTCCAAGATAAGTACCAATCGTATGATAAAATTATATGCTTCATTGTTATTATGTTCTTATGTTACGGTTTATCATATATATTATAGTTTTATGTATGTGTATGGGCATTTCCATGTATATGCTGCATAGTTGTGGTTACTGTTATTTCGGTATGAAATCGTATATTACAGAATGTAATTGTTTTTTTATGTCTATATTTAAATATTTCACAAGAGTGATCTATGTATATGCTTAAGTTGCATGCAGTTTGAAGAGAAAATTTATGTGGCATAGCTCAGTTGAATACTGGGTATGTTACCATATGTTCTGCAGTAAGAGAACGAAATTGTTCCCTAGAGTAGCATGGCTCGGCATGTAAAAGGATGGGGATGTTACCAACTGGTATGAGAGCATGAGAGATTGCTCTGGAGTGGCATTCCCCAACCTGTGGGTGGATGGGGAACGTTACATTGAGCTTGACAATTTTACTTCTCAATGTGACAACTTCTTCTTCAAGATTCTCAACCCCTTCTTCTTTCTTCATTATTTGAGACTTCATGACTTCTTTTGTTCTTTTCGCTTCTTCAAACTAAATTTTTAATGTGATTATTTCTTCTTCAAGTCCTTTCTCTTCTTGACCAAACTCTGCCTCAAGCTATTTTAGATCGTTAGTTATTTACTTAAGATGTTCTATCAATATATTGTCTCTCATTTTTCTTCTTCCTTATGTGCTTCTATGTTGGCTTCCAAATACTTCTTTTAATATTCGAGTTTTCTTCGATCTTTCTAGCTTCTTCTAGTTGAGTTCTTAAGCTCTCGATGACCTATTAGGCATCTTAAAAAATGTGAACACTTTCCTTTTGTTTCATCAATTATTTCTTGAGTGACATTTTTTGTTCTCTTAGTTCATATAAATCACTAATCAATTCTTCTTCATAATTGTCTTCCATTTCAATTAGTTTTTCTGTCTCATTTCTACCATGGCATTTTATTTCAAGATGTCCACATTTTTCAAAGTTAAATCAAAACAACATACCTCTGGTGATTGTGTACTCTTCATCTTCTGAATTTGTTTGACATGGTGAACATACTTTTTCTTGATCTATATCTTCATCTTCCTTGGAATTTTATGAATCTACCATGGGAGAAGAATATATGTCATGTAATTTATTCCAAAATTTCTTTGGCTGATGAACATTTACCAACCTTTTCTCTTAATGGATTAGGTAATCCTTCCCAAATTAAATCCATTGCTATTTTTTTATTCTTCTTCAGTTCCTTCTTGGATGCAGTCTTTTCCATTTTTGAACTATCATATCATGTAACAACTGATAGCCAAATATAATGTCCCTGTTCCTGTAAAAATACTTTCGTCCTTCTGCTCCACATCTCATACTTAAAACCATTCTAACCATTAAATGTTGGTACTCCATTCTCATAATAATCCATGATCTTCTTCCAGTGGTTAAACTGTTTCCTGAAGGAACCGACTCTGATACCAAATGTTGGATTATTGAGAGGGGGGGTGAATCAATAATAGAGCAATTTGATCCTCTTTCACCATAACATGCAAGTGTTATATCAATGTAGCATTATCATACAATAGTTTCAGAGTAAATAAACAATGAACAAATGAGCAATTACACACATACATAGTACACCAGTGTTTTACATGGAAACCCAAAGTGGGAAAAAACCATGGAAATGTTTTTGTTATATGTCATTAAGAATTACATTTATTGGAAGCGCCAACTTCCTTTGTTTTCCATCTACAACTAGAAGGAGGCTCCAAACCCCTAGTTTCTCATGCTACAACCTAAGGGAATCTCTAACTCCCCAATTATATGGATACAACCATAATGAGGATACAACTCCCTATGTTCTCCAGCTACAACCAGAAGGTGGATACAACCACTTGTCCTTGCCCCGTCCAACTGCCCTAGCATATAAGCAGAATTATGGAACCACTTTCACACTATCATTGTGAAATATACTGTTGTAAACCTGTACCAATCAACCTACATCAAATAACCTATACCAATAACTTGAACCATGCATTAACCATGCATCAACCTATACCTCAACCTCCAATCAACATGTACCATAAACAAGTGCATCAACCATGCACCAACCTGTACCAAACAATCTGTAATCAACCTGTACAATAAATAAGTGCATCAACCATGCACCAAACTATACCTCAACCTGTACCATCAATGAGTGCATCAAACATGCACCAAACCTGTATGAATAAATTGTCATAACAACCTATCCAAACAAACTATCACAACAACCTGTCTCATAAATATTATCAACCAAATCAGATATACTCATCAAGATCAATCACCAAGACAACTCTCAAATATGTGCATCAACCAAGCATAACACAATAACTCATAATCATCACCAAGATCAATATGTGCTTCTAATAATATACCAATACAAGTATGCTACATCATCCATAAACCATGTGTCAACA
>JZKD02S2148915.1:209059-222701 GCA_000966675.3 Picea glauca | reverse complement strand
AATCATCACCAAGATCAATATGTGCTTCTAATAATATACCAATACAAGTATGCTACATCATCCATAAACCATGTGTCAACAATACTACCAACAAGTGCCTCCAACCATGTACCAAATATGTATCAATCATGTATCAACTACTCATCAACTATGACTCATCAATATGTACCAACACCATCAACTATACACCTCATGTATGTGCCAACTAATCAACTACTTGTCTCAACCATGCACCCAACATGTACCTCAACCAAAATCCCTCATCAATTTCATCATCCAAATCTGATTTGTAACTCTGTAATAGACCTGGTGTATATGAACACATACCTGCAAACCTTCCTTAACTTTAACAACAAGAGACTAGCATTTTCATCAAACATTACTTTAGTCTCACATGACTAGTTTTGGATTAGTCAACAACCCTAACTTGAAATAATCATAACTATGTACCTTTAATGAATAAAGATCTGAAAATAGTACAAAATGCTCTTCAATGTTTTTTATGCAATTCATCCAAGTGGCACTACTTGGAACCTCTCAAAAAAAGAGTTATAGCAAAAATGTCATACCTTGTTGAATTCTAGCTTATTCTAGAGAGCGAACTTGTAGAGCGTGCCCCGCACGGAATAATTTTTATATGGATATGAAAATTTTACACTCAATAATGAAGACAATATTCTAACAAACACATTTAGTCTTATTGAATTTGGATCTGTTATGAAGAAGTTATGACATTTTTACACCTGTTTTAGACTAGTTTCAGGACTAGTCACAAACCCTATTTGCCACATAGTGTAACTCTAAAAGCACAAGGACCCACAAGATTAAATTTGATCTACTTGGATACATTTCCTCAATTTCCTACCAATTTCACGGTCTGAATCATTTTATAAAAAAAAAATATTTCGAAAATGGTGAGATGACCTGTAAACAACATACCTTAGAAAACATCATCAAAAGAATTTATCCTCCCTTGAATTTAGGCCTTCTTTACTTCACCTTCCTTCTGAAATCAAGCTTAGATATCCTTTGGTTATCTCAGTCACTTGTAGATATTCAATATTCTCAAGTGTGTTTAAAATTAGAGAGCATGCCTCTTATTTATAATTTCATGTAGCTTCCTCAAGGGGTTACCTTTTAACCATCTTAATCCACTTTCCTTATTTTAGGGTTAACCCACTTCTAATTTCTCCATTAAATTTATTATTTAAATAATTTCTTTTATATTCACTTTGACTTATAATATAGTCATCACTTCACTTTATTATTTACCTTCTAAAATCTCTTAAACCACTTTGACTACTTTGACCTTTTGGGGCTTCTAGATGACTCATGAGGGTTCACATGGTCATAACTCTCTAATCGTGAGGAGTTATGTGATGTTCCACATAACAGTGGAAATGGAATGACATGTAATATCCATATAGAATAGTATTTCCTGAAAATATATCAAAACGCATACCATTATCCATCAAACAAACTTGGGTCCATTACCCAAACTTGGGTTCTCCAACTTCTCTTGGCCATAACTCTCTAATTGTGAGGAGTTATGTGACGTTCCACATACGACTGGAAATGGAATGACATGTAATATCCATATAGAATAGTCTTACCTTCAAATATATTAAAAATCATACCATTATACATGAAACAACCTTGGTTCCATTACCCAAACCTTTGTGCTACCAGAATTCGCTACCAAACTTTCTCCAAGGGTTGACATCAATCACTAAGGGTTGACATCAATCTACAATATCACTCTTCAATGATTGAAATCAATGAAAAACAACAATCAATACCAACTATCCATCAACCTAAGCCAATTGTATGACATGAAGGTCATTATGAATTTTTGGTTATACCATTTGGATTGACTAATGCATCATCAACATTTCAAAGATTGATGAATTATATTTTCAAGCCCTTCCTTATAAAATATGTGTTAGTATTTTTTTATGACATACTAATATACATAAAATCTTGGGAAGAGAATGCACACCATGTTGGAAAAGTATTACAACTATTGGAAGAACAACAACTTTATGCAAAGCCTTCCAAGTGTGCCTTTGGGGTTCAAGAAGTGGAATGTTTGGGTCATATTGTATCTCATGAAGGTGTAAAAGTGGACCCTAAAAATATTAAATCTACAAGGGAATGGCCAATTCCAAAAACCTTGAAGAAACTTAGAGGATTCTTAGGATTGAAAGGATATTACCGTAATTTTGTCAATAACTATGGTCAAATAGCATCACCTCTAACAACATTATTAAAGAAGGAAGCATTTTCTTGGAAAGAATAAGAAACCAAATCTTTTGAAATTCTTAAGGAGGCTTTGTGTATAACTCCCATCTTGACCACACCCGACTTCACAAAAACATTTATTGTGGAGTGTGATGACCCAAGCCATGGAATTGGTGCATTTTTAATGCATGAAGGAAGGTCCATTGCCTTTGAAAGAATAAAACTTAAAGGAAACAACTTAGTCAAACCCATTTATGAAAAATAAATGTTGGCCATAATACATGTGGTTTAGAAATGACACCCCTACCTAATAGGAAGACACGATTATCTTCAGAAGATAAACAAAAATGGGTTACAAAGATGTTGGGTTATGACTTTCAAAATATATACAAAAGGAAAACATAATGTTGTGGCATATGCCCTTTCTAGGAAAGAAGAAGAAACAAAAGGTTCACTATGTGTTATTTCTAGTCGACAATTGGATTGGGTGGAAGAAGCAAGGATATAATGGAATAAATATCAAGAGGTATGTAAGATCATTCAAAAGCTACATCAAGACCCCAATTCATTAGAAATGTTTGTATGGAAAAATGATTTGCTATGGTATCATGATCACATATACTTATGTAAGAATTCCCAACTAAAATAGAAGATCCTTCTGGAATTGCACAGTTATCCTATAGGGGGACATTCAATATTCTTTAAAACATACCATAGGGTCAAGAAGAGTTTTTTCTGGGAAGGTCTTAAAAATGATGTTCAAAATTTTGTCTCAGAATGTCTGGTCTGCCAATAGAATAAGGGAGAGACAATAAAGACTCCAGGTCTCCTACAACCATTAGATATACCAATCAAACATTGGGAAGAAGTTTCCATGGAGTTTACTACAGGTTTACCAAAATTAGAAGTAAATACCGTCATCATGGTAGTAGTGGATCGACTAACAAAGTATGCCCATTTTTTCTCTCTTTCTCATCCTTTTAAAGAAAGTGTTATCACTCCAAGAAACCCTTTGTGGTTGTAGACCAAAGATGCTTGGTAACTTAGAAATAATGGTTTTTTGGTATTTTATAGGTGGATCAATGAGATAACAAATCATAACTTGAGTACTCAGACCATAAATGGGTAATCAAATGAACAGAGCTCTCATAAAACAATAATCAGATGGAAAATCTTAAGTGAGTGAAAAGACAGAGCTAACAAGCCAAATACAATCTGTAGGGATTATTAAACTATGTAAAGCAATTTTAAATAAATTATGAGCTGACTGGTGAGATGACAGTCACTGCAGCTAAAACAATTTACATAAAACAGAGAGAGATGGGTGAGGAATCTGATATTGTAGAAGAGAGAAATCTATCTTTGTATTATCCTTCAAGTCTGCTTACAATCATAGTATAACAAATATCTGAAATCGAACCTCTACTTAGACTGAATTCCTAGGCTTTATAGCCTTTAAAATGTACAGATCCGATCCTATGAAAAGGGATCTAGGATACTAAAAATAACATAGCATAAAACTAATTGTAAACTTTAAAGAACAGATCCTTTATTAAAGGAAATCAAACCATATCTAAACTGAAGTCTTCGACAGCTACAATAGTATTCGACATCCTTCAATGTGATGATAAGGCATAAAATCTTCAAAGGCTGAAAGATAAAGCCAAAAATGCCACCTGGAAAAACATGTCATTCTTTGCTATAAATAAGTAACAAACTTCATCTTGCTGGCACCTCAAAATGTGGTTGAAATCTGATGATGTGTAGCTCAACATCCCAAGGCTCTCTAGTTTGATAATCTGATAATGAAATTCGAATTATGTGATGTGGCTCCCAAACCCTGAAATTCTGCCTCTTTTAAAGATGGTAAATGACATTTGTATACCTTTTCTTCTCTTCATTTTCCAAAAGTGGTTGATTAGATAGATTTGATAATTCATTAATAAAGCCTTAGAAGAGGTTCCAATTCATTCTCATGCAAAAATTTATGATCTGGGCGAAAACCGTAACATTCTGGCCGTGACAGGCTTTCACCAGCTTATTTACCGACAAATCCTCTCCTAAGCTGGTGAAAGGCGGCGCTTTCACCAGCTAACTAGCAAAATTTTCAGCGAATTAGCTGGTGAAAAGAGCAGATTTTTCAAAATCAAATTTCTCAGTCATAGAAAATCTTTTTTTCATGCTTGAATAGTCGATCGACATCTAGAAATCCTAAGATTTCCAATGGTGTTTTCAAATATTTATTTGGAGCTCAGGAAGGGATTGAAAATTTCCCTACAATTGTAAGCATCATTCTTTCAAAAATGCCAGTGCATTTTTTTATCGCTAACAGGAAGGACAGACTGTCCAATTCTTTTCTCAACAAAGAGCCACTGCGTCTTCTTTCCATTTGCAATTCAAAACCCCAAACGATTCTTCACACCAAACACTGCGATATGCTATTTGGGCTGAGGTCTTGCGCTGGTGAAAATACTCTATTCTATTTTTCAACATTGAAAACTTACCATACAATTGTGGGTGATGTGTGTTGGGGAAATGATGCGGCGATTTGATGTCACCAGCCATGTAGTATTGTTCCTGTACCTGGGATGATGGGTTCAAATTTTCCATTTTCGACGCCATGATTGTGAAGCATGCGTTACTGAACGAGATCCACTTTGCAATCTGATTTAGACATGCAACTCGAGTTTCCTTGATTGTCTGCTTTCACCAGCGCATCATTCTTGATTGCATGACGTGGGCTGAACATATCATCATTAGATTTTTTACAACATGGATAAAACGCACGTGATCTCCACTTTCACCAGTGCGCAACCCGTGAGAAGTGCTCCTCGGCTGTTGAAAACTGCTCCTTTCACCAATGCACAACCTGTGAGAAATGCTCCTTAGCTGTTGAAAGTTACCACTTTCACCAGCGCACACCCTGTGAGAAATGATCTTTGAATGTTTGAAAATCCCTGCTTTCACCAGCTAACAACCTGTGAGAAATTCTCCTTAGCTGTTGAAATTCACCACTTTCACCAGCTAACCATCATCTTTTAAGCACGCGTTAGCAATAGCCATGCTATCAACCACAAAATGAAACCATGGTGACGGATTCATTTTGGGAGCTAACATTTGGCTCCAACTGGGATGGAGACCTCCCTGCAAGGTTTCCAAGAACCTAGTAGTTTCAGTAGCCTTTATCATTGGGCATGGAGTCATCTGGCCTGTGCAACTGTTCTTCAGCAAACCTGTAGTCTGACTGTAGCTTGCCTGTAACCTACCTGTGACCTGTCCTTCTTATTCACAAAATCAACAACTGAAAAAGATCTCATTTGCTCGTATGGCAAGCTTATTCCTCTGCCTACTCCTATACTAACCAGTAGAGGCAGATTTATCAAGTAAGATGGAATTTCCAATGCAGCCAAATCATAAACTGATTTACTATTAAAATCCTTGATCTTGACCCGAACAATAATGGAAGAGATATCATGTAGAAGAGAGATTTGAACAAATGATAAAGACAATCTTCTTCTGATAGAAAATGTTTAACATCTATGCTACTCATAGACTCCAAATAGTCAGCAAAAGCGTCATCAAATTCATAAAGCAATACCTCTTTGGACTGCTGAAAATTGCCTCTACTAATCTCATTGTTGAATGCAGGCCACTCGAAATCCGTTGGAAAAACATATACGATAGACTGCTGCTCCGGACTGTTTAGTTCCTTGCCTTCTTCTTGATATCTGCTGTGAACTTCCCGTTGCTACAAATCTTGAAACTGAGAGATACCCTTAGGATCTGTTGTAGATTTAAAGCTGTCATATGCTGATATAAAAATATGCTCATCATTTTTTAATCTTTCAAAGGAGGCAATCTGATCTTGATAACTATTATTAACCATGATGTGCATATATATCTGATCATCTCTTTGCTTATTATTTCTGTTGCAATTTTCCTTTGTTCACAAAACTGAAATTTGACGGTTGACCTTAGCATTTGCTACAGATCCAAAATTGTCGCCCATAAACATTGGCAAACTAAGGAAATATAAAATCTTCAGGTTTTCTGAAAAGTATAAGTCCATGAAAACTGCTATTGGATCCTGAAAAGGAAAATAAGTAACATGCTGCTCCTCGGAAAATAGCTGCACATCTATGGCAGCCTCCTGCTCAATCATGGTTGTTCCTTTGCTGGAAAACTAATAACCTTCTTGTTCCCTTGATCTCATATTTTGATCATCAATCATCACAACTTCCTCTTCAGAAAAGTTCTCAGAAGATGATGATAAGACAGTATTAAAATCATATGAAAAAGGATCAGTTAAAAACATATAATTGCCCATGCAATCATCAATCATCATAGGCTCTTCTTGATTTACAAACTGATCATAATCTTCACATGCATACCTGTCTCTGGAATACTCAGCCAACACTGAAAAATCTAATTCTGAATCTGACATGTACTCACCTTCAGGCTGTTGTTCCTTATCTGCTTCATACTCACTGCTTTTTTTCTCTGAATCTAAAATGTACCGACAGTTTACTTTCTCATGCACCTACAAATTTTCAAAGAAATCTCGATCTCGTATCCTTATGGAAGCATGAATGTTCTCCTCCACTTCTCGAGCATCTTCAAACAACTAGATTAGGGATGGAGATTTCCATTCTAACAGAAAAAGGGAAAGTTTTGAATGGAGACCTACAATATAATATATCATGGAAAACGTCTTTGTAGGTCGGACCTCCAAAGGCATGTCATGATAAACATGGTAAAACCTTCTATTGAAAACAAGCAAGGCTTCATCCTGCTCTTGTTTCAAAGCATAGAAATCAACGATGTAAGAAACTAAAGATTTGTATTTGCCCCAATACTTTAGGAAAGCATTAGAGAACTCAATCCAAGAACCAATTGAATCAGCTCTCAGACCCCTGAACTATGCAGCAACATCTCTGATTAGAGATTTAGAGAAAAATCTCATGATTACATCTTCGTGAACAATCTGAAAACGATCAACAAAATCCTCAAAGTATTCTAAATGATTCTCAACTGAAACTTGATTCTCTCTGGAAAAACAAGGAAGATATACATAACAGTCAAGAGGATAAGGATGAAGGGGATGGGGCAATTTTAAAGGCCTAAACATTTTCATCCTAATCTTGGTTTGAAAGGCAGTGGGCTGCTCATAAGGGATACAATGTTGATGAAAAGGTTCAGCAGTAGTAACAACAGGTACTGAAGTTTGAGTATACTTGGAGTCAATTTCAATTTCGACAAAGCCGGAAAATTGATCAAATGCAAGAGGAATTGGAATACAGGACTCATTTTTAAGAGCAAGTTGTGATGAGGATATCAAATCAATATCTATAGCATAGGGTTGTGGAGTCTCTGTTTCTTCTAAAGATGGATAGATGAAAACAAGATGGTAGTCTTCTGAATATACAAAACATAAAATAATTCTCTTTACATGTAAAGGGAATAACATGAAAGAGTTAATAAAAAACAACAATAATTCATGAAGAAGACTGATAAACTGATATCTGGATTTAAAGTGCAGCCTCTTCATCTCTTGTTAAATGGATCCTCCCAGTGGAGTCGTATTCAAACTTAGATGGATCAGGGAAAGAACAAGATTTTGCAAATCTTCCCTAACAACTGGATTAGATTTCCTCACCTTTCACAAATGGTCTCTTAGGACACTCTTTTCAACAAGCAGACTAATATGGATATAGATATTCTTCTCTGTTTGTGAAGGATGGAAAAAGAGGAGCAATTCTCTCCTAAGGCCAACTTTTAAGACTTCTTTCCTTGGGTTATACACAATGTCGAACTCAGAAATCAGGTTTGTAATTTTAGAAACTAATGGAGGCTGTCACCCTTCAGGTTTTCTGTTTCAATTTTATATTTCTGAAATCATGAAGATTCAGAAAAATAGGCTTAACAGAAGATGGTCTAGATACAAATAAGAAACAATACCTCTTGAAATCCCTGAGGTAGATAATCTGTAGATCTGAAAATCTGTTTTTGTAAGGCTCATCTCCTTCTGATGATCTTTTCTGGATCTGTCATAGGTCTTCAATGGAGTCGCCACTGAATTCGTTCTTCATGGAGTCGCCAGATAAATGATTACAACCAAAAGATGTCTAGGCTTTGTCTATCATCAAAGCTGGATCTTGTCATCTCCCAAGGAAGCTGAGCTTCAATCTTCTGTCCCCGGCAATGGCGCCAATTTGTTATCACTCCAAGAAACCCTTTTTCGGTGTAGACCAAAGGTGCTTGGTAACTTAGAAATAATGGGTTTTTGGTATTTTATAGGTGGATCAATGAGATAACAAATCATAACTTGAGTACTCAGACCATAAATGGGTAATCAAATGAACAGAGCTCTCATAAAACAATAATCAGATGGAAAATCTTAAGTGAGTGAGAAGACAAAGATAACAAGACAAATACAATCTGTAGGGATTATTAAACTATGTAAAGTAATTTTAAATAAATTATGAGCTGACTGGTGAGATGACAGTCACTACAGCTAAAACAATTTACATAAAATAGAGAGAGACGGGTGAGGAATATGATATTGTAGAAGAGAGAAATCTATCTTTGTATTATCCTTCAAGTCTGCTTACAATCATAGTATAACAAATATCTGAAATTGAACCTCTACTTAGACTGAATTCCTAGGCTTTATAGCCTTTACAATGTACAGATCCGATCCTATGAAAAGGGATCTAGGATACTAAAAATAACATAGCATAAAACTAATTGTAAACTCTAAAGAACAGATCCTTTATTAAAGGAAATCAAACCATATCTAAACTGAAGTCTTCAACATCTACAAGAGTATTCGACATCCTTCAATGTGATGAAAAGGCAGAAAATCTTCAAAGGCTGAAAGATAAAGCCAAAAATGCCACTTGGAAAAACATGTCATTCTTTGCTATAAATAAGTAACAAACTTCATCTTGCTGGCACCTCAAAATGTGGTTGAAATCTGATGATGTGTAGCTCAACATCCCAAGGCTCTTTGGTTTGATAATCTGATAATGAAATTCAAATTATGTGATGTGGCTCCCAAACCCTGAAATTTTGCCTCTTTTAAAGAAGGTAAATGACATTTGTATACCTTTTCTTCTCTTCATTTTCCAAAAGTGGCTGATTAGATAGATTTGATAATTCATTAATAAAGCCTTAGAAGAGGTTCCAATTCATTCTCATGAAAAAAATTATGATCTGGTCGAAAACCATAACATTCTGGCCATGACAAGCTTTCACCATCTTATTTACCGACAAATCCGCTCCTAAGCTGGTGAAAGGCGGCGCTTTCACCAGGTAACTAGCAAAATTTTCAGCGAATTAGCTGGTGAAAAGAGCAGATTTTTCAAAATCAAATTTCTCGATCATAGAAAATCCATTTTTCATGCCTGAATAGTTGATCGACAACTAGAAATCCTAAGCTTTCCAATGGTGTTTTCAAATATTTATTTGGTTCTCGGGAAGGGATTGAAAAGTTCCCTGCAATTTTAAGCATCATTCTTTCAAAAATGCCAGTGCATTTTTTATCGCTAACAGGAAGGACAGATTGTCCAATTCTTTTCTCAACAAAGAGCCACTATGTCTTCTTGCCATTTGCAATTCAAAACCCCAAACGATTCTTCACACCAAACACTGCGATATGCTATTTGGGCCAAGGTATTGCGCTGGTGAAAATACGTTGTTCTGTTTTTCAACATTGAAAACTTACCATACAATTGTGGGTGATGTGTGTTGGGGAAATGATGCGGCGATTTGATGTCACCAGCCATGTAGTATTGTTCCTGTACCTGGGATGATGGGTTCAAATTTTCCATTTCTGACGCCATGATTGTGAAGCATGCGTTACTAAACGAGATCCACTTTGCAATCCGATTTAGACGTGCAACTCGAGTTTCCCTGATTGTCTGCTTTCACCAGCGCATCATTCTTGATTGCATGACGTGGGTTGAACATATCATCATTAGATTTTTTACAATGTGGATAAAACACATGTGATCTCCACTTTCACTAGCGTGCAACCCGTGAGAAGTGCTCCTCGGCTGTTGAAAATTGTTGCTTTCACCAACGCACAACCTGTGAGAAATGCTCCTTAGCTGTTGAAAGTCACCACTTTCACCAGTGCACACCCCATGAGAAACTCTCTTTGGATGTTTGAAAATCCCCGCTTTCACCAGCTAATGACCTGTGAGAAATGCTCCTTAGCTGTTGAAAGTCACCACTTTCACCAGCTAACCATCATCTTTTAAGCACGCGTTAGCAATATCCATGCTATCAACCACAAAATGCAACCATGGTGATCGATTCATTTTGTGAGATAACAGAAAGCACAATAGAAACAACATTCATGGAAACAGTTCAAAAACTACATGGAGTCCCCAAGATTATTGTAAATGACAGAGACCCAATTTTCACGCGAAAATTTTGGACTGAATTATTTTCTTGTTTTGGTACTCAATTGGCTCATAGTTCATATTACCACCCTCAATTTGATGGGAAAACTGAGATTGTGAATACATGTCTAGAAGGAAATATTTGTTTCTTTTCATCCTATAAATAGACACAATGGGTCAAGTGGTTTCCCTCAATGGATTGGTGGTACAACACATCCTTCCATACTTCATCAAAATTTTCCCCATTTATGGCAATTTATGGATATTATCCTCCATTCATCACATCACCCTTGAAAGGGAATACAAAGGTTCAAGCAGTGGAGAACCACATAAGGAACCAACAAGAGGTCCTAAAACTGTTGAAGGACAACTTGTGTTAGGGTCCTAACCCACACATAGGTAGAAAAATATATTCGGATGTAATAAAGGTCAATATTAATAAGGCCTTTCAATAAAATAGAATAAGGCAGATGTAAGAAGACCTAATAGAAGCTTTCGCCTCTAGAAGGATCTTCCTCTAGATTCTTCTTTTTAGTATAAATAGGAGTCGAGGGTATGAGAACCTTATCTTGGATATTATTGTAATAGATCTCTTCTCAACTGGAGTTTGCCCCCTCGAAGAGGCCCGTGAACATTGCTTTAAGATTCAAAGTGTTATTTCTGTTGTTATTCTTATATCATTTTAGTGTTATTGTGGTGAATGTTCTGGTTATATTGTTGTTATTCTGCCATTACTAGCATTTTATTTCAGTTCTTCATACATTTTATATCTGGTATATTACAAGTGGTATTAGAGCACTTTCCTCAGCAAAAAGTGTGGGTTAATTTTTTTTCAAGGTAGAGACGTATTTCGGCGTCTTTAAGCCATAGAGATCTATCATTATGCGCATAAACCTGCGGTTGAGGGATTCATACACGCAGGAAATACAAGTGGTACTTAAGAACACATCTATTGGCCACCCTTGTAACCCCTGTCGGTACCCCTTCGAGTGGTACTGCATCAGACAACACCTGCATACGGATCGACCTAGATTATCTGAATCCCTCTTTAGATAAACTGATCAACCACCTGATTGCTATAGTGTCACCGAGAACAACAATCGAGAAGATACTCTCTAGTACCTGGGTAGTCAGGTAGTATGGCTAAGGGTACAGTCTATCCTCCTTAGTTAGTTCCCTAAGATATTAGGCCAAGTACTATTGTTGGACCCCGCATGTATATTAGAGAGCTAGAGCACAAGGCAAACCCTTGTCTGTAGAACCCTTGAATACCTAACCCTTTGGGGATAGAAACATAAAAAAATTAAATCAAACAAGATCTATTGTTACGCAGTTTTGTTCGGGTTGCCAAGTAAATACACATTTATTTATGGTTAAGAATTTGGGCATTTCCTCTCTGCAGTATTCTTCAGATCAGAGTATAACTCTGTAAAAAAAAAAAACAAGTCTGGAATTTCTTTCACCATTATTTGAGATCTATTCCATTGGATTCATATCTTTGCCCTTATCACATTCATCCATATCATTTTTCGGCCAAAATTTTTACCCCGCCCGCCCCTTTTTAGTTTCCTCATCCTCCTGGCCCATACTCGTAGCCAAGACTTGGAAGATCGCTTCAACACCTTGCAATCTGGTCTCATTGAGACCCAACAAGAAGTGAAACAACTCAATGCCAATGTTACCGCCATCAATACAACATTCCAATCCTCAATGGGGGAAATCAAACAAGACCTCACCACCCAACTTGAATCACTCTTTTAGGCACTCTGCACCAAACTGCATATCCCTACAGATAACTCTTCCTCTTCCTCATGCCCACATACTGAAGGTGACCATTCCTCTCATTTCCATACCTTACAGAACCATCACTTTCAATGTGACGTACGCCTCCCATGGGTGGTTGTGACCAAATTTGATGGCTCAGACCCCACTGGTTGGGTAACCCAAATGGAACATTACTTCTCTTTATATGGCATTATAGATGACTTGGCCAAACTCTGGTATGGTGTTCTCCATCTAGATCAAGAACGTTGGCAATGCTGGTAATGGAGAAAAACTTGTCATCAAGGGTATATTGCTTGGACACACTTTGTGGCAGAGCTTTATGAACGCTTTGAAACTGACACCAACCATTTGGTCTGTTTGACAAAAATAAAACAATTAGGAACTGTGGAAGACTTTATAGTTGCCTTTGAGTGCCTAAATTTTATAACAGAGGGCATGTTTGATGCCTTTTTCCAAGAGTGTTTTATCAGCAGCCTCAAGGATGAAATTCAGGCCCATGTCCTCATGACTTGGCATGAAAGTTGGGTGGAGGATACCAAAAGAGCTTAAGAAGCACAACATGTTGTATCTGCTCAAAACCACAAACCATCCTTTATCCCTCACCCTAAACCAGTAAATCCCACTCCCTATGCTCCACTAAAGATCCAAAAATTGACCAGGGTTGAAATTGTTGAACGCCAACTCAAAGGCCTTTGTTATAACTGTGATGACAAATATTTCCTGGGCCACAAGTGTAAAAAACAAAAGATTTTTATGGCCATCTACAAGGAGATTTCAGAAGAAGATGAAGAAACTCCCTCTATGTCTGATTCAACTCAATCCACTGACATAACCCCTCCCTCAGACCCTCCCGAAGTAGAACTGGTCATTTCCCTCAATGCTCTCACTGGATTCTCTGCTCCCCAAACCCTCAAGCTAATCAGTTACATCAAGCATCGGAAGGTCATCATTCTGATTGATAGTGGAAACACCCATAATTTTATTCATCATCACATTGCCCAAGAAAGTCATTGCTACATCCATGCCGTCAATAATTTCCAAATCATGATTGCCAATGGTGGTTCTGCAAGATACCAAATATAATAAAAATGCCGAACAAAAATAAAATGCTAGAAATGGCAGAATAACAGTAATATAACCAGCATAATCTCCACAATAACACAGAAATAATATGAGAACAACAACTGAAATAGCACTTTGATTCAGAA
>JZKD02S2148915.1:176423-190768 GCA_000966675.3 Picea glauca | reverse complement strand
CCACAATTAAGCATGGGTTCTCTTACTCCACAAAGTGTCTTCCCATGAGGGCTTTCACCATAAGGGGACCACTTTGGAGTTCATCCATATTAACTTCTTATCAACCATGAAAAAACAATAATGAGTCATATTTACATGAAACACTATTGAGTCCATTACCAAACCTTTGTGCTACGGGTCTTTCTTCAAGGGCTGACATCAATGACAACCAACCTTAATCAACAACTTCCCCTACTTGAACTTTCCTTGGGGATTCTCCCCCTGTCTGAGTGCCTTTGATATTCCTTTGAATAATGTATCCCCTTTTGAACAAGGGATATCACTCTGATGTAACTCTGAAAATACATTGAACATACTCCCCCTGTGACCATCTCTCCTCTTGGAATTATGCCTCTTGTGATTCTTTCTTCAAATATAGGGCTCTTTTCTAGGTATGCATATGATAAATATCTCCTCCTAGAATCATAAGAATAATGAATCTTCCTAAGGGTATGTATCCCCCTATATTCTCTACAAGATGAACAATATGATACCATATGACGATCCTTGGACCTGTTCGTGCATCAAACTCATGCCATACCAAGCATCATGAAGCAAAATATATGTCAATAACGAAATAAATAATCATGAGAAAAATATCGACCAAGTACATCCTATACCAAAATGTGTGCTCATCATGCACAACACCCATTTACATCAACATCATGCAATGTGCCAAGAGATATCATCCATGAAATGTATCAATCATGTGCTTCTATCAACATGCCAACATGTGTGTCTACCAATATGCCAGCTATGTGCATCCACCAATGTGCCAACCATGTGCATCTACCAATATGCCACCCATGTGTCATATCACTCATGATATGTCTCCATCATAAACCAAGTATCATAAACAAATACCAATTGTTGTGCTAATCAAGTAATACCAATGGTGTACCATTATCAAACATATGCCATCTATGAGTGTACCAAACATGTATCACCACTTGCACCAAACAAGTACATCAACCATGCATCAACAAGCTATGACTCCCCAATGATGTACAACATGACTATCAACTCAACTCACTAACTACATGTCTCAATATGTAGCTCAACCACATGCAAAATGCATGCACCGTGATATCCATGTGCTTCCAATAATACATCATAAGATATATCAATGAAACTCAATTATGTACCAGCCATGTACCCCAACAGATCAGCATCAATCTATACTCATGGGTTAGTGCCATGTACCCAAGATATATTTTACATCATCACCTTACATGATATAACATAGAAACATGAAAACCTGCAACAAATAGTGTCAGAACCTTCAATAAACAATGTCAGACCCTGCAACATGGAGTTATGCCATCACATCAAGCTACAAGCCATGTGCATTGCCTTTTTCCCAAGGCTTTACAACATATACACGACTTGCTTCACAACAGATTGCGTATGTACGCGACTTGCTGCACAACAACTTGCGTATGTTTGCAACCTATACAAGGTTAGCCTGCGTATGTACATGACTGATACCACTGTCACCCGCGTATGTTTCATTAGATGACTTACTTGAGATTCCCTTCATTCTTTCATCTTGTTCTGGTTGTTCTGTCTTCTTCACCCACTTCCATAGAGGTTCTTTCTTCTCAGAACTTAATCTATGAGAATCCATCTATTCAAATATGTCTCCCTTTCTTACTTTATTCCTTCTTCTAGCCATGCTATGTGAAGTCCTCATCATGGACTTTCTTCTTGTGTTCCGACACTCCTGGGATTAGTGGCCAAATCCACTACAGCTGTAGCATATCATGGTGTTACAGTGAACAACAATGTGTCCTACTTGATCACATCTCCAACACCTTATGGTGTTATAAAATCTTCCATTATATCTCCTTTCATAAGATATACACTCAAAATATTTGTGACCATATCCATTACATGAATAACAATGCCCATGAAAAATACTTTCATACCTTTTCTTTGGTGTCCCAAGAATAGCTTCTTCATTTCTTCCTTTCTTTGTTCTTTTGAAATTTTCTTTTCCTTGTGTAGGTGGTTGTTTTGCAACATTGTCTTCATTCTTTGATGGACTTACCTCATGCTTCTTTGAGGTTCTTGTTTCAACATGTGTGGCTTCCTTTTTGTATCCAAGACCTGATTTATCATATGGTTATCTTTGACTTTCCAATATCTCATCCAAGATTCTTGAGCTATTAAAGAATTTGTTTGACTTCACTACCTTATTTCTAAGGTTGACAATTTAAGGTTCTAACTTACAACATGACTCTTCTTTTTCATTAATTTGATTCTTCAAAAGTTATTCTACCCTTTTGGCTTCTTCAATTTGGATATTGAGATGGACAATAGTTTCAAAACTTTTGCTAATCTCATCCTCTACCTTCATATCTTATTTTTCATTCTTTAGTCTTGGGATCTCTTCTTTTTCTTTGAGCATTCCCTTTAAATTCAAGATGTACCTTTGACTCCTCCTAAGAAACTTCTTAGTGTTATCTGAAAGATAGTTATAGTGTATAAAAATGATCACTTCTATATCTATATAAACCCTCTTCAATTTTCTTTTGAAGTTATAATAGATTTTCTTCTATTCTTTCCATGTGATAACTATCATCAAACTTTACACAAACTGTTTCTATATCATCTTCTTCACTTGAGAAAAATTCAACATCATCACATTTTGAATCATTGCAATCAAGAGTCTTTGGAGATTCCTTACCTTCAATATCTTCCTTCTTTCCAACACCATCACATGATTCTCTTCCTTCATTTGAAATGTTTTCATCACTTGATTCTTTATTTCCACTTGAAATGTTTTCAAGATCACATTTGGAAATAATACAATCAAGGGTTTTGGAGATTCTTTACCTTTGATAATCTTGATGGAGTGGTCTTCAACATATTCTTTCTCCTTCTTTCTTTGATATGTCTCTTCTAGCTTTAGCCATATATCCTTGGCGGAAGTGCATTGTCCCATGCTCTCTTTGATAGGGCTTGAGAGTCCAATAAGAATGGTCTTGAGAGCCAATGCATCATTCTTCTTTCCTTCCCTTTGAGTTGCAAATGTTGACTTGTTCTTCAATGGAATTGATCCACCAATGGCTTCATTCCAAATGGATGCTCCCATTTTCTTCAAATGTAATCTCATCTCTATTCTCCAAGTAGAATATTTTTCCTCATCAAGGATTGGAACTTCATCATCCATTTGTGTGTCTATGGATCCCCTTCAAGCTTGTTAAGGCTAGTAGTGAAGTCCTGGCTCTGAAACCAATTGTTGTACACACCTACCACACTTAGAGGGGGGGGTGAATGATTGTGGGGCTATTTTCCCAAATTTTTCCTCTTGCAAAAAACTTCTTAGTTAACATTCAACATTTATTCATTACCCATTGCTATCATTTATAACCAGTTAGATGTGAACATATATCAGCAATATATCATCAACAATTCATCACCACAAGGAACACAAAGAACACAAGATGTATGTACAATTTTTCTTTTTATCATGGACAACAATCTGGGGGTTTATCAGCAACAACTGAATAGAGTAAAACTCTACAAGAGCACAAACTCTATTATGAAAGAATCAAATTACATACTTAGCACCAACTGAGATGAGGCAACAATCCTCAACAGATATCAATCTGTCAATAGGTACGTGACCCGTCAATAGTGCAGCCCATGTGTGTACGCGCCCTAGCTCACTAAATCCCATGTATGTACGCGTCTAGTGTATACAAAATCCTGTGTATACCTTCTGAGTTGTTAGGATTTATATTTCAAGATAAACTCAGATCATATGCAAATAATAAATCATTCTCTTATATCTCTGACTATCTAATATTCCCACCAGCTAGTCACAACACATCCAAGCTCTCCAATAGCTTGTTCATGCTCCACAACAAATCAATATGAATGCTATCTGAATCATGTATAAACAACTAGTATACCACAACAATCATGTCACCACTGAATCAAATGAGTACTTCTCACTACATCAACCAAATCAACCAAGCTGAACCACATCATATAATCCATACCAAGAATTCCCTAAGCATTCATAACACATCAAGCAATAGTATCCATCAATACAATAATATAAGCATACCAGTGTCTCAGTGATAGATCTGAGGCCATAGAATGCATATCTGGAACCTGCCTCATCATCCAAGAGCTTGGCACCATCTCAAACACAGGTCTTCACCATTCTATCCACTATACACACCATGTCCTCATACAACCCACATATACCTTCAATGTATACAAACCATATACACAGACAACCCACGTATACCTCAGAAACTAGGGTTTCTGAAGCTCCGAGAATTTTTCCGTCAAGATCTCCGACATTGCCAAAACTTTGATGCATCCATGAGATCCTCCTCATGCTCTCTTTCTCAGAATAGATATTCAATCATGCTCAAGAGATCCATACCAAATATTCTCTCACAAGAAGCGCTCCATCAATACTCCACAAGATAATCTCGCAATAAGCTCTCCATTGATCCACCAAAAGGATGATCTGAAAGAGACCATAGCCATATTATTTATACTTTCATCCTCTAGGTCACTTAACCCATTTTTAGATCACTTAACCCATTTCTAGGTCACTTAACCTATTTTCCTTATTTTAGGGTCAACCACTTTCCAGAAATAGAAAGTTCTCCAATACTTTATCATTTAAATAATCTTTCTTGATTTTGTCACTTTTCTTTATTATTTAAATAATCTATCTTGACTTTGTCACTTTACTTTATCATTTAAATATTGATTTCTTCTTTTAGGGCACTTTGAATTCTTTGACCATTTGGGGATTCAAGCCAACACATGGGGGTCCTTCAACTTCGTAGGGCCATAACTCTCAAACCGTGAGGAGTTATGTGACATTCCACATACCACTAGAAATGTCATGACAAGCACTATCCATATAGGATAGTTTCACCAACAACTTCATTGATATTCATCTAATTATTCCACATGCAAGCATGGGTCCTCCCAACCACAACTCAACCACAAAGCATCTTCCTGTGAGGAATTTCACCATAAGGGGACCACTTTGGAGTTCATCCATTTGTACTTCTTTTCAACCGTGACATCAAACAAACTATGAATCATATATCAAAGAATTCATCTTCATCATGTATCAATGACAACTCATTGAGCATCTTCACCTATACATCTTGATTCATCTTCATCGATTGGTTTCCACTTGAAATATATCAGTCTCATCAAGGGTAATACACATACATTACATCAATAATCAATCAATCAGTTACTTGACATCAATCAATCAAACCATTGGCATCAATGACAACAGGATCCAACAACTAGGACTAAAATCCATTGGGCAAGGGATTCCTAGGCTTCGCAAGGACAACAAGGAAGTCACACAGAACAATAGGAATGATTTTCTCCTAGGAGCCACTTACACCCACAACCCACAGACCCTCATTTCCCACACACCTATTCCACCCCAGGAGGGTACACCTTCACTATCAAAATTCCATCAACTACTACACATCCCTTTTCTTGGGCTTCAACAATAGGCTAGACCGGAAGTATTAGAGTACTGTAGATGATATGGGACTCCATCCAGAAGAACTCACTTCCCCAACAAAATATCTCACCTGAGAGATTTTCTCACAGGCATGACAACCTGCTTCTTCAATTCAGATCTTATGTCAAATGGACATCGGTGATGTCAACAACCAAATTCGGCTAACGCACATGTGATGGTAACAACCAAAAACATGTAAGGACATGGAATATGGTAGAAAGACAATATCAATAAAGGAACTGCGTTGGAAGAAACATCCAACCGCTAAGAAACAACACAGGCTAAGAAAAATACAGGTACACCCAGCTTCCCAGGAAATACACATAACAACTCCAGTATAACTGCAGGTTTCATGCTTTTCCTATCTCAGTACGTGCTTCAATGGGGAGTATGGATCTCTTCCAAGGTGGCTAACATTGTGAGAGTGCAGACGTAATGGTGAAGGAACCCCCAACGAGATGACTTTCCCACCTAAGAACGACATGCACCCAAGTTGACACATGTTTTCCTGAAGCTGCATGAGCTCCACTTAACACTCATTCCCTTTTCCCAGGGACTTAGGAAAACATGGTTATGTCAAACCTTAGCCTCTAGGAAATAATAATATAATAGTATTCCTTTAGAGGTAAGCCCTCTAGCTTAGCCCCTATCCCTAGACACTTATCCCCTTCCCTACCTAGTGGAGCTTAGTCCCTTATAAATCTTTATTCATGGAGGGTCTACACACAATGATGTAATTTTTATTAATGATGTGAGTATTTACATATACAAAATCAGGCTTATTGGGCTTAGCATCTGGGCTCTCCATCCTAATAAACACATAAGTCTTCTAGCTTGTAAACACTTGGCTCACTGGCCTATAAACATAATTACAATTTAGTAGGGGCTCGGCCTTGGGGTGTTACACTCCTCATCTATGGTCATGTCACATCATCAATGGTACCCAAAGTGGTAATCAAGCCCAATCATTATAGTGTGACATCATCATCAAAGGAAGGACAACATCCAAGGTGTAGGGAACAACATCCAAGGTGGAAAGGAGTGTATGTCATCTTTGCAAGGCATCCAACTATCCACCAATGCAACATTCTCCATCCAATGAGTAATAATCCCTGGGGTACAATTCCTAGAATGTGGGATTCTAGTCATTTTGTGTGCCACCATGACCCAATATGTCAAAAACAAGCCTATCTATCCATCATCCAAGGTCGTGAAGATGTGAGATCCACTACTTGAATGTGTCAAGTCACTGGGTGACTCACTTCTCTACATCACATGTGGCAATCCTATAATAAAGCCACAACGTCTTGTGTGAAAGACTGGGAAATCCTTCAAAGAACCATTCCAGGGGAATCCAAATCAAAACAAAATATGAAATCAAGTAAATTCAATATTCATAAGATTTACTAGTCCTTAAATAACACAAAGTAAGATGTTACTTAAGATACAATCCACTTGAAAAATTCAAATTAGCATCCCCTTAAAATTTAACACTAGCTTAGGAGTTTATGTAAGTTGGCAAGTTTAAATATGGGAGGACCTTCATCTAACCCTATTAGGTGTGCCAACCAAAAAAGTGAAATAAAATACCAAGTAGAGGAACATATCTTGGGGGAAGTAGTGAAATAAAAGAACCCGTCAAGAGTAAGTGTGATAGTGATATGGATCAGGGTTACTTCATTGATTATGGTGTCATTGAGTCCATTTCTAGAAGTTCCTTTGTGGAGGGTGAAATTTCTCTTGAGTTACCACTTTATAAGACTATGTTCTTCCAAGCCCCTTAATCCACATTTTTAGTTGTCCTCTTATTATATTTGCAAGTCCTCTTTATAAGTTTTTGAGATATAACATCATTTCTTTGGGACTAAGGTGAACCTGGAAAGGGTAGATCTCAAGTTTGGAATGGATTTTGAGATTCCTTTTCTATTATTTTTTTTTTCTTTATAATTATTATTTATTTAATTTTATTTTGCTTAGAAAGTGAAATAAACCTCTATGCCTTCAACCTCTCTTCTCATGAGAGAATGGACCATGACCCATTATCGAATTTTACTACACTGCAATAGGATCTAGGATGGAAAGTGTTAATTATGGTGGGGAAATTAAACATTACCCTTGTGAGGACCCCTATATAGTACCCCTTTTCCTAGGAGGTGACAACAAGGGACTAGGGCATATATTTTTTCTACCAAGGTGAAAAAATGAAACATAAATAACTTCTTGAGGTAGTGATCCCTTATCCAACTTCAACCAATGTTCCTCATCTGCATGCCTAGTATATTAAGAACGACACTTTGCATGAAATAAATACTAACATACCTCATGGTGGCATTGGCTTACCATCTCCCATACACTAAGTTGAGTAGATGTGATGGGCTTGAATGATCTGAAGTATAAGAGGAAATATAAGAGAGGGGGTGCTGGGATGCTATTTGTGGACATCATGATCATCATCATGGTTGAGATCACAATCTTCTTTGTGGTCCACGAGACATGATCTCTTCTAGTTACCCCTAGGAGTGGGGGGAAACATCTGGCTCCAATATGGGGACATGCGATCACCATAGATCACATGAGAACCTCAACATATATGGTTTTTGTTATCATGCACAGAAGTAGGTTCAAAACCTTGGGTTCAAGTCACTTAGTCCAACAAAACCCTACACACACCGACCCTTTCAGCATCACCTGCAAGTAGGTGAAGTCTCACTCGAGGTATCCTATGGGAACTACATGAACCGATATTCTACAATGGTGATGGAAATATCAGAAACACACTCTTTCATACCTACATAATCCTTTCACACACTAGATCCTTGTTAATATGAACTTGTTACTTAATTATATATGCATCTAAGTCCGTATTCATGTTGTTTAGTGGTTAAGCATGTGATTATGGCTATTGTGGATTAGTATATCAACAATATCAACAAATATAAACATTCATCCATATTAAAGACAAGATTTAACACAATACAGACATGAACACTCATCCAACAACAAACTTATACATAGAGTTATCATGGTTCACCCCCCTTCGGGCTACGCCCACAAAATATTGGATTTTTTATTATATTTAAGTATCTTGATTGCACTCTACGCTACAATGTATGCTTAGGATACAATATTCTTCAAAATTATAGTTTCTTTACACTTCTCTACTCTATGAACCTTTGTTTCTTTCTAGACCTTGCAATCTTCAACCACAACAACAAAAAACACCACCACCACCACCACCACCAACAACAACAACAACATCCACAACCCCAAACTTTGAGGATCTTTGACATATTTATGCCATTTTATCAAGGTGTTTTTCTAGTTCATAATGACTTGGTTATGACTCATGCTCGGCTGGAGACAACTCATTATGCACTGGATACAACTCATGCTCGAATGGTTTTCTTGGATTTTGTGCTAGATGTTCTTTCTTTTCCCTTATCTTGTTCTCTTTCCTCTCTCTTCTTTATTGATCTTCTTGGTCTTCTTGATATTATTGATCTTATTTATATTCTTGATCTTGCACCTTTTCCCTATTCCTCGTCTCTTCTCACTATTCCATTCCCCTAAATTTCTTCCCAACATGCCCCCAACACTCACTTGTGGCTTGTTCCGAGCCACTTAGGCCTATTGTGTCATGCTCCTCAATGCCTCAACAAATTTATGGAGAGTTTCCTTCACTACATGTACTTTTTTGTTAGTTATGTTGATTATTTGGGTTGGTTGTCATTGATGTCAACCCTTGAAGAAAGTACGATAGCGAATTTCGTAGCACAAAGGTTTGGGTAATGGACCCAAGTTTGTTTGATGTATAATGGTATGTGTTTTAATATATTTGAAGATAATAATATTCTATATGGATAGTACATGTCATGCCATTTTCGGTGTTGCGTGGAACATCACATAACTCCTCACAGTTAGATATTTGTGGCCATGTGAAGTTGGAGAACCCTCATGAGTCAACTAGAAGCCCCAGAAAGTCAAAGTAGTCAAAGTGGTTGCAAAGAATAAATTATTTAAATAAGAAAGTGAAGTGATGAGTGTACTATAAGTCAAATTGGATACAAGATAAATTATTTAATTAATAAAGTTAATGGAGAAATTACTAAGTGGACAAGTGGTTAGAAGGTAACCCCTTGAGGAAGGTACATAAAAGTATAAATAAGAGGCAAGGGTCTCTCATTTTAATCACACTTGAGAATATTGAATATATACAAGTGACTGATGTAACCAAAGGATATCTAAGGAGAATTTCTAAGGGAAGGTGAAGTAAATAAGGCTGAAATTCAAGGGAGGATAAATTCTTTTGATTATGCTTTCTAATTATGTTGTTTATATGTCATCTCACCATTTCCACAATAACATTTTTTCTAGAAAGATTCAAACTAGAAAATCTGGAGGAAGTTGATGAAACATAGCCAAGTAGTTGTGATAAAACTTTCAAGTTGTGGTTCGTTGTATTTTTGGAGTTACACTTCGTGGAAAATAGGGTTTGTGGCTAGTCTTGAAACTAGTCTAAAACAAGTGTTTCAAGTAAAAACGTAAAAAATTCTTCATAACAGATCCAAATTCAGTAAGACCAAATGTATTGGTTAGATTACTGTATTTAGTATTTTTTGTACGATTTTCAAATCCATACAACAAATATTCTGTGTGGGGAATGCTCTACAAGTTCACTCTCTAGAATAAGCCATAATTCAACAAGGTATGTCATTTTTACTATAACTCTTTTTCTGAGAGGTTCCAAGCAGTGAAACCTAGAGGTATTGTATAAAAGACATTGAAGAACATTGTGTACTATTTTCATATCTTTATTCATTACAGGTACATAGTTATTATTAATTCAATTTAGGATTGTTGACTAATCCAAAATTAGTCATGTGAGACTAAAGTAAAGTTTGATGACAATGCTAGTCTTTTGTTGTTAAACTTAAGGAAGGTTTGCAGGTATGTGATCATATACACCGGGTCTATTATAGAGTTACACATCATATTTGGATGATGAAATTGATGAGGGATTTTGGTTGAGGTACATGTTGGGTACATGGTTGAGACAAGTAGTTGATGAGTTGGCACATACATGAGGTGTATATTTGATGATGTTGGTACATCTTAATGATTCATAGTTCAAGTGTATTTTATGCTTTAATGATACATATTTGGAGCATGGTTGATGCACTCATTGATGGTACATATTGAGGTACATGTTGGTGCATGGTCAATGCACTTGTTTATGGTACAGTTTGATTACATGTTGTTTGGTATAGGTTGTTACAAGTTGTTTGGTGCAGGTTGATTGGTACAGGTTTACGAAAGAATATATCATAGTGATAGTGTGACAATGGTTTCATCATTCTACTTCTATGATAGGGCAATTGGATGGGGAAAGGACAAGTGGTTGTAGCCACCTTCTGATTGTAGCCAGAGAACATAGGGGGTTGTAGCCTCCTTCTGGTTGTATCCAGAGAATTGGGGAGTTGGAGCTTCCCTCAAGTTGTAGCCTAAGAAACTACGAGGTTGGACCCTCCTTCCATTTGCATATGGAAAACAAAGGAAGTTGGTTCTTCCAATTAATGTAATTCTTCAAGACATATAAGAAAAAACATTTTGTGGTTTTCTCCCACTTTGGATTTCCACGTAAAAACATTAGTGTACTTTGTATGTGTATGGTTTCTCATTGTTAATTGTTTATTTACTCTGAAACTAATGGATGATAATGCTATATTGATATACCACTTTCATTTTATGGTTAAAAATGATTAAATTGCTCTATTACTAATTCACCCACCCTCTTAGTAATCCAACAATTGGTATCAGAGCAGTTTCCTTCATAAATTAGTTTAACCACTAAAAGGTAGATCATGGAGATAAACAACATGTATAAAAATAAAATACCACAGTTTGATGGAGAAAAGTATGCATTCTAGAGTAGAAGGATGAAAACATATATAGAGTTACATAGATTTGAAATTTGGAAATCAGTAGTAGATGGATATAAAGAACCAACAGTTCTGCCAACAAGTGAAAAAACAATGAAACTCAGTTAAAATAATTCCAAATCCACAAATGCGCTTTTGAATTGTATTGGTGAATCGGTAAATACCAAAGTTGTACATTGTAAATAAGCTAAAGATATTTGGGACAAACTTCAAAATATTTATGAAGGAGATTCAAAAGTCAAAGAAGAAAAACTTCAAACTTATAGAGGTCAATTCGAACAACTAAATATGAAGGAATATGAGAATATTGCAGCTTACTTCTTATGATTCGATGAAACAATGAATGCAATCATAGGATTGGGAGAAGAAATTGAAGAATCTGTAATTGTTCAAAAGGTACTAATATCTCTTCCTATGAGATTTGATCATAATATATCAGCACTAGAAGAAAGAGTAGATCTAGACTCAATAATCATGGACGAACTACATAGAATCTTCACAACACATGAAATGAGAAATGAATGGGAAAATCTAGATATAAAAGAAGCAAATTTCAAAGCATCCAAAAGGTCAAAGAAAAAGGGAAATCAAAAGGAACATAACTTAACAACAGTGACTTCTCAGAAGATGATGAAGAAGAAATTGCCAACTTTGTCAGAAGATTGAACAAGGGAACCAATGACAGATACAAAGGTAAGCTACCATTGATTTTTTTTAATTGTGATGCTATTGGTCATTTTTATAAAAAATGTCCCCATAAGAAAAATAAGAGTAATGATGAAGATTACTCAAATAGAAAACAAACATATAAGGAAAAATAACCAAAAAGAAATCTATCAAGAAAAGCTTGTGCATCAAAGAAGACATCTCCTCATCAGATGAAGATTAAGTAAGTGTCAGTGAGACATAAATATTTCTATTCATGGAAGTAGAAGACTCTGATATAGAAGAGACCGAAGAAGAATATGAAGAGGCATAATTTGACTATCGAGAATAATTGTTGAGTGCCATAGAATTTATAAGAAGAGAAAAGAAGAAAAAAAAGAAGCTACAAGAAGAACTAGAAAAGAAAGAAGACAATCAGGAACTTGAACAAATGATCATGAAATTGAAGGTTCAAATAGAAGAAGATAAAATAATTGAAGAAGCACTCAAAGAACAACTAGAAGAAAGAGACATGATCATTGGAAATTTGGAGGCAAATATTGTCACATTGAGAAAGGATGTTCAAAAGAAAAATATGTAGAACAACTCAAAATTTTTGGATGACGTTATCAACAGTCAAAAGCCTCAGCATGACAAGTATGGACTTGGATACAATCATACAGAAAATGGATCAAGCTCCAAAACAACAGAACAAGAAACATATACAAAATGTTATGCAAAAACAATCAAAGAGGATCAGAAGACCTACAAGGAAGATTACATGGGCACTCCTCCACCAAAAAGATTTAGATTTCAGAATCAACGACCGATAGAAAAAAATAGGCCTCAGGAAAAAGAAGGATTCATAAAAGTTAGTCCTTTCAGAGGATATTCAACTCTCGGGTATCAAACTATATTTTTTGGTTTATATTATAAATGCAATAATTTTGGACATAAAGTTGTAAATTGCAGAGCTAATAGGAGGAACATAAAAAAATTTGAAAGTCATACACAAAATGGTTATCCAAGAAGGCCTATTGAAACACAGAGAAGAAGATACAATAGGGTTGAATCATTGAGCACTAAAGTGGAATGATACAAGTGCAACAAATTTGGACACATGGAGAAAAATTGTAGAATGTCAGTCCCTCCTAGTGAACCACAATAGAACTACAACAATCACATACATGAACCTCAAAAGAGAACATGGATAAGAAAGTAGAATCAGTATAGAAATGAAGAATGCAAAGTCACTCTACAAGCTAAGCAGAAGAAACATGGTTGGTATGTTGACAATGGTTTTTCAAAACACATGACAGGTGATAAAGACAAGTTTCTTATATTAAGAAAGGAAAGATATGGATCATTCTCCTTCGGAAATGATGATTAAGCTAAAATAATTGGAAAAGGAACAGTTAGAATTGGAAACAATAATACAAAGTAGAAAAATGTTCTACTAGTAGAATATATGAAACATAATATTCTAAGTGTAATTCAAATTTGTTACCAAGGTCATAAAATTACTTTCGATTCACATAAGTGAGAGATAAGAAAAGAAGGTTCAAGAAAATTGATTGGAACAATTGCAAGAACTTCAAGCAACATAAATGTATTAAGTGAAATTGGAAATGAAAAGTGTTGCTTAGGAAAGAAAGATGAAATTTGGCTATGGCACAGAAGAATGGGTCACATACACTTTGATCACCTTGTCAAAGTCAACAAAAGGAAGAAATTAGAGAAATGATGCAGATCATGAAACCAACCAACACTTTATGAAAGCATTGTCTGTTGGATTACTGAGAGGGGGGGTGAATTAGTAATAGAGCAATCTAACCATATAATCCAAGTGTTATATCAATGAATCATTATTATCCAATAACTGCAGAGTAAATAAGCAATGAACAAATGAACAATCATACACATACACAGTACACCAGTGTTTTAAGTGGAAACCCAAATCCGGAGATAACCACGGAATGCTTTTTCTTATATGTCTTGAAGAATTACATTCATTAGAAGCACCAACTTCCTTTGTTTTCCAGCTGCAACTGGAAGGAGGCTCCAACCCCCTAGTTTCTTTGGCTACAACCTGAGGGAAGCTCCAACTCCCCAAATCTCTGGCTACAACCAAAAGGAGGCTACAACCCCCAATGTTCTCCGGCTACAACCGGAAGGTGGCTACAACCACCTGTCCT
>JZKD02S2148915.1:156680-175518 GCA_000966675.3 Picea glauca | reverse complement strand
TATACATTTTTCCAACAATGCATCATATACCAATGGAACCACATCGATCCATCTTCATCATGTATCAATGAAAACTCATTGATCCATCTTCATCTATGCATTCTCATCAAGGAAAGTACATATTATATTACATCAATAATCAATAAATCAATCCTTTGACATCAATCAATCACTTGACATCAATCAATCAAACCATTGACATCAATGACAACATGATCGAACATTGTCAACAAGGAAACAAAACAAATACTAGGTTCAAATCAAAGGAATATTCAATGACAAGACCACTGGAAATTGTGCATAGTGATCTAGTTGGACCAACTACAACAAAGGGTGTAAAAGGTGAGAAATAATTTATGTTATTAGTTGATGATATTACAATAATGACTACATTTTTCTTTTTCGGGATAAGTCAAAATCTTTTGAAAACTTCAAGGTGTACAAGGAAATGGTTGAAAATGAAATCGATTCAAAAATCAAATGTTTGAGATCTGATAATGGAGGAGAGTTCACTTCAAAGTAATTTATGGACTACTATAGCAGGAATGGAATAAAAAGGCAATTCTCCATTTCTAGGACACCTCCACAGAATGGAGTTTTTGAAATAAGGAACAAGAAAATACAAGAAATGGATCGAACAATGCTAATAGATTCAAAATTGACAGAATTTTTTTGGACACATGCAATGCATACAACAGTTCACATTCAAAATAGAGTAATGCTCAAAAACAATAATGAAAAAACTCCCTGTTGAAATTACTAAGACAACTGAGAGGGGGGGTTGAATCAATTGTTACTGTGCTTAAACAATTTTAATTTCAATTAAACAATTCTTAAACTTTCTTCAAGTGATCATCAATATTATACAACATATGGACAGCATAAATAATGAGCATTAGTCACACATAAGATATACACAGAGATAGATTTTCATGAGGAAACCCATAAAGGGAGAAAACCTCTTCTTCTTTGAAATGATAGGCAGTCTTTTAAGTTCTGTACATCATCTATAATTGAGCACCAAATAAATGTGAGGCTACTACCTCTATTTTACAAGCTCCAACTTGTTTGAGAGCACCAACTATCTGGTTTCTCTAGCACCCACTAGAAGGAAGCACCAACTCCCTGAGTGTTCCAGCACCAACTGGATGGAAGCACCTACTTCTAGTTACACAGGCTCCAACCTGTATAACATAGAACATTTGTTCTCCCTTGCACCACCCTGCCACCCTAGTTTTTCTGGCTGCAACCAGATGGAAGCTACAACTCCCTGTGTTCAAGCACCCACTTGAACCTCTGAGTAAAATAGTCCTCCCTAGCACCTCCCTACCTCCCTGATTACAAATAAATGATTGAATAACCAACACACAGATAAATCAATTCTTACCAATTCTACATTGTTCTACAAATCTTCTCTGCTACACTATTCTTTTGCTCTGTTCATATTTGGCTTGACTTGCTGTCTCTGTCTATCTGTTCTTTCCCTGTCCTTCTTCATTATATTTTAAATGTGCACATTCTGCTCTCTTCTACTTTTATCTTCTGTTCAGCTTTTGTTACTTCTCTCTAAGATTTCATCACATTGCACATGTTGTTTTCTTTCTTTTCTACCATTCCATCTATTTTTCAGTTAGTACCAAAAAAACCATGCACCGTCTCTTAGTTTTTCATTTATGTGCCACTTACCACCACAGTTACACCTCGAATCTTCATTGAGAAAGAAGGTGTATCGACAAATGAAACGCCAACCGATCAAGAATCACGAATCAATTTTGCTAACTAATTTAAAATTGATCAATTAACTGTGAGGTGAAACAGTAGCCCTCTGATCAGTCTTAAATTCACCTACACCGCCAGATTGGATCCGTAGGCTCTTGCGTTTATTTCTCAATTTCAAAATTCGACATTTCGACACTCCTTGTGATAAGATAACTTTTTACTCCATGTTGTGATCCTCGAAATGAAGCCAGATCAACGGTCCACAAAAACTTCATAACTTGATCCCTTCTTTTCTTAATCGAACGACTGACGGGGTTTCGACATTTTTCCCTTTGAGTCATCGTGACTCCTCCATTATAAAAATCATGATCACAAAATCTCTAAAATAATTAGACGGTTCACATAACCCATTGATATGGATGATAGACAGGATTTCAGAGTTTTGCCTTTTGGCGTTTCAGCATTCCGTATTTCACAATTTTGACATTCTTGTTGTTAAGTGTTCTAGACAATTCTAAGTCCCAGTATTTGAAACTATGAAATGGAGTTTACTTCAAGGTTTTGCATTTCGTTATTTCGACATTCTTAATGTTAGGTTTTCTTGACAACTTCAAGTCCTGGTATCTGAAACTACGAAATGGAGTTTATGTCGAGGTTTTTCATTTCGTGACTTCGAGACTCCTGTGGTGAAGTGTTTCTACACTTCCAACACCCGGTATCTGAAACTTTGATTTCCTGGTCTGCGAAACTCTGAAATGGAGTTATTATACATGCTCTGTCATTTCACATTTCAGGATTTACTGCCATGCAATCATCATTGCGCTACTGGTCTTGCCACTTTCTCTTGTTCATCATGCAATCATCATTGCAGTACTGGTCTTGCCACTTTCTTTTATTCATCATCATCGTGTTGTGCTTGCCATCAATGACAAATAACTACTCTGCTCTACCTTCTATCTAAAAACATGCCAACAATACCCCCTTTGGCATTGATGGCAACCCCTTGAAAAACATGCAACTATAACTATACCATTGTAGAATCCTTGAAATACCACACTTTCTCCCCCTTTGACATCAATTTCAAAGAAGAAACATGCTCCCCTTGCGCTGTTGCAGTACATACTCCCCCTGTCAGCTATGAGCATCTTAGAAATACACCAGATATTCAATAAGTACTCCCCCTGACCAAGTGAACAGATTAGACACAAGAAATTATAACCCCCAACTTTTGACAAAGATATCCAAAAGGGGTTGTTGCTAATGGTTTAGTAAAGATATTAGCAATCTATTTTCTGGAAGGAATATAATTCAGCTGAACAATTCTATTTGTAACTTGTTCTCTAAGAAAATGGTATTTTATTGGGATATGCTTAGTCTTGGAATGAAGAACAGGATTCTCGGAGACACTAATGGCACTGGCGTTATCACAGTGAATTGGAATGGGATCAGTATATGTTACCTTCGAATCTGTAAGTGTTTTTATCATCCATAAAATTTGTGTGCAACAAGTAGCAACATCAATGTATTCTGCCTCTGTAGTTGATAATGAAATGGATCCTTGCTTTTTACTAAGCCATGCTACTAATGAGTCACCCAGAAAGAATGCGCCTCCACTGGTGCTTTTTCTCTCATCAACACAGTTTGCCCAATCTACATCTAAATAAGAAGTTAACTGAAAATTCTGATTTCTGGGATACCACAGACCATAATTCATTGTTCTCTTCAAGTATTTGAATATCCTTGTGACAGCTACCAAATGAATTTGTTTAGGAGCAGACTGATAACAACCTACCATTCCAACAACTTGAAAGACTTCATATCATAGAGTGATATGTCCTTTGATCAACATCAGGTGAGATATCCTCTTTACTGAGCTTGCAACCAACCACCATAGGTGTGCTAACAGGAGAGGAATCCTCCATTTGAAATTTATTCAACATCTTTTTCAAATATTTTTCTTGAGAGATAAATATTCCTGCAGAACTATGATTTACTTGTAAGCCAAGAAAATATGATAGTTCTCCTATCATGGACATCTCAAACTATGTTTTCATAGAGTTAGCAAACCACTGGATAGATGATTCATTAGTACAAAAAAAAATAATATTATCTACATAAACCAAAACAACTAGTAAATTATCACCTTCAAACTTAATGTAGAGATTGTTGTCAACAGTACATTTCTTGAACCCTTTGTCATGTAAGAATTTGTCCAGTCTATAATACCAAGCTTGTGGTGCTTGTTTCAGTCCATATAAGGCCTTCTTCAGCTTGCAAACATAATCAGGATTATCTGTCAATGAGAATCCTTCAAGTTGCTCCATATATACTTCTTCCTCTAGATCCCCATTAAGAATTGTTGATTTAACATCCATCTGATAAACTTTAAAGTTCTTATGACATGAGCAAGCAAGAAACATTCTGATTGCTTCCAATCTTGCCACTGGTGCAAAAGTTTCATCAAAGTCCTGACCTTCAACTTGTGCATACCCTTTACAGACCAATCTGGCTTTATTTCTAACAACTTGTCCTTTTTCATTCATTTTATTCTTGAACACCCATTTGGAACCTATTACATTTTTATCTTTAGGTCTAGGGACAAGCTCCCAACTATTGTTTTTCTCAATCTGATCAAGCTCTTCATTCATTGCTCTAATCCAATCATCATGCTGACTGGCTTCAACAAAAAATTTAGGTTCAGTCATAGATAAAAAAGCAACATGAGATTGTTCTGAATCTTTAATCAATTTCATTCTTGTCTGAACTCCTTTATTTATATCTCCAATTATCTGATTTTCAGGATGATTCTTTCCAACAATTTTGAGAGGTGATTTTGCTTCTTTCCACTGATTTGTGTCAGTCGGATTATTCGTATCTTCATCTGATTTAGATTCTTCTCTTTCTGATCCTTAGACCTGTTCATCTTCGTATTCAACTATATCTTCTATTCTTGGTTCAACACTGCTTACATTTCTAACTTGGATTTCTTCATCAACTTTTATGTCTATACAATCAACTAGTTTATGCAGCCTCTTATTGCAACATCTGTACCATTTACTGTTTGTAGCATAACCCAGGAAGATACCTTCATCAGCCCTGTCATCATATTTTCCAATATTTTCATCATTGTTCTTGATATAACACTTACTTCCAAAGACTTTAAAATGCTTGATTGAAGCAGGTCTTCCAAACCATAGTTCATAAGGAGTCTTGTCACTGTGTGGCCTGAGATGAGTTTTGTTAAGGATATGAACAATTGTATGAATTGCTTCTACCCAATATGTCTGAAGTATGTTCCTTTCATTCATCATTGATCTTGCCATTTGTTGTACTGATCTATTTTGCCTCTCAACTACTCCATTTTGCTGTGGAGTCCTTGGAATTGTGTACTATCTTTTGATCCCATGTTTATCACAGAACTCTTTGAAGTTCCATGAAATAAAATCTCCTCCTCTATCAGACCTTACTGCCTTTAATATTTTTCCTGTTTGATTCTCAGTCAGAGCCTTAAACACTTTGAATTTTTCAAATGCTTCATATTTTTCCTTCAAAAAGGCAACCCATGTTAGTCTAGAATAATCATCAATTATCAACATAAAATAATTTTATTTTTCTGTACCTTCTTTCTTTGATGGTCCACATAAATCCATATGTACTAACTGGAGAGGTTTTTCTGTTGAAGGAAAGTTTTTAGATCTGAACTGAGTGCGAGTAAGTTTTCCAATCTGGCAAGGTTTACAAATAGAGTCGTATGGTTTTGATATCTTCGGAAGATCTTTTACTGCCCCATTGTTTCTGAGCTTGATTATATGATCAAAATTTAGGTGTCCAAGTCTCCTATGCCACATACAACTTTCATCATATTTTCTTAAGTGACATTCTTCTTTTTCTTGTTTTAACACATAGACATTGTTTTCTATTCTTATCCCTTTTGCAACTAGCTGTCCTGAATTCACATATTTTATTCTACAGTCTTTAGAGGTAAAAATGACTTCACATCCTCGGTCACAGACTTGACTGACACTAAGAATATTATGTTTCACACCTTCTACAAACAACACATCTTGAGATTTCCCTTTTCCATTACTCAAACATACCATTCCTTTACCTTTTATTTTTCCTGGTGCATCATTTCCAAAAGTTACATTCTCTGATTTGCTATCACTTAGGGTTAGAAACTTACTTTTGTCTCCAGTCATGTGTTTGGAACATCCACTTTCAATATACCAGGGATTATTTTTTTTTTTGGTCTGATAACACTAGTCCACACTTGTCATCTGCTTTCGTCTTCCAAACCTTGACATTTTCAGCAGTGGGGATCAAATCTGACTTGTAATTATTTAAGTGACAATCTGCAGCTTTATGTCCATAATTATGGCAATTGTAACATTCTAGTTCACGGAATAACAGATCATAACAATTGTTATGCTCATAATTGTAGTTGTGCTTCATCTGTGTCCTTCTCCCAGTCATCTCATGATTTATAGTCTGTGATTGCTTGTTGCTTGGTTGTCTCAATCTTTGTAGTGGCAGATAATTATTCCTTTAAAAACTTGATTGCTCATATCTAAATCTTAAAGAGTAGTTTATAGCTTTGTGACCAAAATTAGAGCAGAAAAAACAATAACCATAGAAAAAACCTTTGTACCTTGAAAAAATCTATCTTCTTTGAGGAGGTTGATTTCTTTCATGTCGATAATATCTCTGATCTATGGATTCGGTTTGGGCATTTTTTCTTTCATTCCTTCTTGGTGGTTGTTTTTCTTTCTTTGTTTCTGTAGAGTGACTGTTGTCAATGTTTGAGGATTTGACAAACTTGATAGGTTCTGTATTACTTGGATGATCACTACTTGATCCTTCTTCATACCCCAATCCATCTTTCAACTTTGTGTTTCTTTGTTGATTTGGAATGAAGGTTAATCCTTCTGAGGCTTTAATGCTTGGCAGATTTTGGTGATATAATCCCTTAAATTTCTCCATTTCTTTTCTAGTTTTTACTATCTCTTCTTCTAAGGCTTCACACCTAGCTTTCTTCTCTGACAATTGTTCTTTCAGTATGTCTTCTATTTTCTTTTCCTCTTCTAATTCCACTTTCAGCAGGGCAAAGTCTCCATCAGGTTGTTTACTATCTTTCTCGAACTATATTAGCAAATGTTTTTGCTTTCTGTTCTTAATTCTGAGTCTGTCAATTTCTTCCAGTGCACTGATCAGTTCTCCTTCCATATCAACCACAACTTCTTCATCATTATCATCATTGCCTGTACTTTTATTATTATGATTCTCTTTGGCCATAAGCATGAAGTCATTTACCTTATCTTCACAAGAAGAGTCATTATCGGTGTCTTCAGAGGAATTGTCATTATTTGCAACCAAACTTTTCTTCTTACTATATTTCTTTTATTTGTACTTCTTTTCATCATTAGAGTTCTGGTCCTTTTTCTGATGGGGACACTTAGATGCAAAATGACCTATCTTACTACAGTTAAAGCATTTGAAGGGAAACTTGCCTTGATATTTTCCTGATCCTTTCTTTAATCTTCTCACAAATTTTGCCTCAATATCATCTAATTCTGAATCTGTATTCTTGTTTGCTTTAAATGATGCTTCTCTAGTAATGGATTTATCTTTTCTAATTCTCATTTCATATGAAGCTAAAGTTCCTAGAAGTTGATCAATGGATAGAGTTTTAAGATCATTTAGTTCTTCTATTGCAGAGACTTTTGGATTAAATTTATTAGGCAGAGATCTTAGAATCTTATGAACTAAGAGTGATTCTTCAAACTCCTCACCAAGACCCTTCATGGTATTCACAAGTTCTTCAACTCTTAAAAAATACTTGCTAACTGTTTCATCTTCATTCATCTTTAGTTTTTCAAACTTCAACCTAAATGTTTGAAGTTTAGCATCTTTTACTTTCTCATTTCCTTCATAGTTGCTAATAAGTTTTTCCCACGTTGCTTTGGCAATTTGAAGATGCATCACCTTTACAAAATTGACTTCTGCAAGTCCATTCAAGATAACATTCATTACCTTATCATTAAATCTAAATTCTAACTTATCATCCTTGGAGGCTAGCAAAACAGGCTTTATGTGTCCAGTCTCTACTACATCCCAAACATCAACACCTGAGCCCATTAGGTATGTTCTCATTCTAACCTTCCAAAAGGAAAAAAATGTTCCATCAAACAAAGGAGGCTTACTGGCTGAAGTCCCTTCATGACTTGTCATGTTTAAGCTTACAGATCTACCTTTAAATAAAAGGAACCCACTCTGATACCAATTGTTGAAATTACTAAGACAACTGAGAGGGGAGGGGGGTGAATTAGTTGTTATTGTTCTTAAACAAATTTAATTTCAATTAAACAATTCTTAAACTTTCTTCAAGTGATCATCAATATTATACAGTATATGGACATCATAAATAATAAGCATCAGTCACACATAATATATACAAAGAGACAGATTTTCATGAGGAAACCCATAAAAGGAGAAAACCTCTTCTTCTTCGAAATGATAGGTAGTCTTTTAAGTTTTGTACATCATCTATAATTGAGTACCAACTCAATGTGAGGCTACTACCTCTGTTTTACAAGATCCAACTTGTTTGAGAGAACCAACTCTTTGGTTTCTCTAGCACCAATTCCCTGAGTGTTCCAGCACCAACTAGATGGAAGCACTTACTTCCAGTTACACAGGCTCCAACCTGTATAACATAGAACACTTGTTCTCCCTTCCACCACCCTGCCACCCTGGTTTTTCTGGCTGCAACCAGATGGAAGCTACAACTCCTTGTGTTCAAGCACCCACTTGAAGCTCTGAGGACAATAGTCCTCCCTAGCACCTCCCTACCTCCCTGATTACAAATAAATGATTGAATAACCAACACACAGATAAATCAATTCTTACCAATTCTACATTGTTCTGCAAATATTCTCTGCTACACTATTCTTCTGCTCTATTCATATTTGGCTTGACTTGCTGTCTCTGTCTATCTGTTCTTTCTTTGTCCTTCTTCATGATATTTTAAATGTGCACATTCTGCTCTCTTCTACTTTTCTCTTCTGTTTAGATTATGTTACTTCTCTCTGAGCTTTCATCACATTGCACATGCTATTTTCTTTCTTTTCTACCATTCCATCTATTTTTCAGTTAGTACCAAAAAAACCATGCACTGTCTCTTAGTTTTTCATTTATGCACCACCTCCCACCACAGTTACACCTCGAATCTTCATTGGGAAAGAAGGCGTATCGGCAACTGAAACACCAACCGATCAAGAATCATGAATCAATTTTGCTAACTGATTCATAACTGATCAATTAACTGTGAGGTGAAACAATAGCCCTCCGATCAGTCTTAAATTCACCTGCACCACCGGATTGGATCCGTAGGATCTTGCATTTATTTCACAATTTCGCAATTCGACATTTTGGCACTCCTTGTGATAAGATAAATTTTTACTCCATGTCGCGATCCCCGAAATGAAACCAGATCAACGGTCCACAAAAAATTCATAACCTGATCCCTTCATTTCTTAATCAAACAGCTGATGGAGTTTCGACATTTTTCACTTCAAGTCATCGTGACTCCTCGATTATAAAAATCATGATCACAAAATCTATGAAATAATCGGATGGTTCACATAGCCCACTGAGATGTACGATAGATGGGATTTCAGAGTTTTTCCTTTTGGCATTTCGACATTTCGTATTTCACGATTTCGACATTCTTATTGTTAAGTGTTATAGACAATTCCAAGTCCTGGTATTCAAAACTCTGAAATGGAGTTTACTTTGGGGTTTCGCATTTCACGATTTTGTCATTCTTAATGTTAAGTGTTCTTGACAACTTCAAGTCTCATTATCCGAAACTTTGAAATGGAGTTTACGTCGGGGTTTCACATTTCCGGACTTCAGGACTCCTATGGTGAAGTGTTTCTACACTTCCAACACCCAGTATCCAAAACTCTGATTTCCTGGTCTGTGAAACTTTGAAATGGAGTTATTAGACATGCTCTGTCCTTTTGCATTTTAGGATTTTCTGCCATGCAATCATCATTGCGCTACTGATCTTGCCACTTTCTCTTGTTCATCATGCAATCATCATTGCACTATTGGTCTTGCCACTTTCTCTTATTCATCATCATCGGGTTGTGCTTTCCATCAATGACAAATAGCTACTCTTCTCTTCCTTTTGTCTGAAAACATGCCAACACTCCCTAAGATCTATGGAAAGGAAGACTAACAAATGTGAAACACTTCAGAGTATTTGGAAGAAAATGCTACATCAAAAGAGAATATGGAAGAATGGGAAAGTTTGACTCTCATGTGGAAAAATGAGTACTTGTTGGTTACTCAAGTACAAGGAAAGCATATAGGTGTTACAATCTGAGGTTGAAAAAAGTTGTGGAAAGCATCAATGCAACAATTGATGAAACAAGGGGATGAGAATTAAAGGAAGAAGAAAATGAATCAATGGAACAACTTTATGAAAAGAAGTAGACAATGAAGAAGAAGTAGAAGGGGAAGATGAAGAGGATTAGACAAAAGTAGAAGAGAAAGTTCAGCAAGTGCCTCCAAAGACACCTATCAAAAGAGTATAGAAGAATAATCCTTCATATCAGATTATCGGAAACAAAGATGCAGGAGTTGAGACTAGAAGAAGAATCAATTCACCAGAACAAACACACCTAGCACTCTTATATACGATTGAACCAAGAAGTTTTGAAAAGGCTAGAAAGGATGAATTCTGGAATAAGGCCATGGATGAAGAATTAGATCAAATAGAGAATAATGACACTTGGAAACTAGTTCCAAGACCAAAGATTAATAATGTGATTGGTACAAAGTGAGTTTTTAGAAATAAATTGAATCAAGATGGACATGTTACAAGGAACAAAGCTATATTGGTATGTAAAGGATACACACAAGTTGAAGGAATCAACTTTGAAGAGACATTTTCCCCAGTTTCCAAAATGGAAACAATCTAATTTCTTTTAGCTTATGCTTGCTCCAAGAATATTAAAGTGTATCAGATGGATGTGAAATCATCTTTTCTGAATGAGGAACTTGAAGAAGAAGTCTACATTGAACAGCCAGAAGGATTTCAGTTGTCAGAGAACGTAGATTATGTGTGTAAATTGAAGAAGTCCTTGTATGGTATAAAACATGCTCCTAGACGTTGGTACTCTAGAATGGATAAATATCTACAACATACAAGGTTCAGAAAAGGAAGTGTTGACAAAAACCTCTACATCAAGGTAACTCAAAATAGTGTTTTATTAATTGAAGTTTATGTTGATGATATTATTTTTGGAAGTACTGATGACAGGTTAAGAAAAAAAATTGCAAATGATATGAAGAATGAATTTGAAATGTCATTACTCAGATAACTATCATTCTTTCTGGGTCTTCAGATACGTCAAATCAACCAAGGAATTTTTATTTCTCAAACTAAGTATATCAGAGAAGTTCTAAAGAGGTTCGGAATAGAAGATTGAAAAATATTTACCATTCCTATGCAAACCGGTTGCAAGTTGAGAAAAGAAGATGATTCAAAGTATACAAACCAGAGGAAATATAGGTCAATGATTGGTAGCTTATTATATGTGACAACATCCAAACCATATGTAATGCAAGTAGTTGGACAGGTGGCATGATTTCAAGTAGCACCAAAGGAATCACATGTATTATCATTGAAGAGGATTTTCAGATATATCAAAGGAACAAAAGAGTTTGGATTATGGTATCCAAAAGGAAAGGAGTTATCACTTATTGCCTACACATATGCAGATTGGGAAGGTTTCATTGATGAATGACGAAGCACCCATGGAGTAGTGTTCTACTTCAGTGAGTGTTTAGTATCTTGGCTAAGAAAAAAACAATCATTAGTATCTTTATATACAACCAAAGAAGACTATATTGCAACAACAATACGTTGTACTCAATTTTTATGGCTGAAACAAAATTTGACAAATATACAGGTTGAGTATGATGAACCTATTCCAATATATTGTGATAATACAAGCACCATTGGTATCCCAAGGAACCTGGTGATGCACTCCAAGACGAAGCACATTCCAACAAAGTATCACTTTCTATAGGAACAAGTTGCAGAGAAGAACATCAGATTTGAATATGTGGGTACAAAAGAATAAGTGGCATACATTTTTACAAAATTGCTTCCAAGGGAAGCCTTTGAGTATATTCGCCAGAGACTCGGAGTAATTTCTACTCCAAAATGAATGTTTTTAAATGCTTATCTTATATGTCTTATATTTACACGAGGAAGCACAATAAATAGGACAGTTTGGGTTGGGAGATTAGTTTCAGGAAGAGTTCAGTTAGGGGGAGCAACCCTGGATGGAAAGACATCTTTACCATTGATGAAAAAGTGGGAGATATTTATCAGATGCAAAGGTAAATTCTTGGAGAAAGAGCACAGAGGCATGGTTCTAGGGGGAGTGATGGTCACAGGGGGAGCATGAGTGATATGAATTCAGTATTTCATTAGAGTGTTGCCATCAATTCCAAAGAGGGATATTTTTTATTATCTAGGTTGGTTTTCATTGATGTCAACCCTTGAAGAAAGTCCAGTAGCAAATTATGGTAGCACAAATGTTTGGGTAATGGACCCAAGTTTGTTTGATGTATAATGGTATGAGTTTTAATATATTTGAAGGTAAGACTATTCTAGATTGATAGTACATATCATGCCATTTCCAGTGGTATGTGGAACGCCACATAACTCCTCAGGGTTATAGAGTTATGTCCATGTGAAGGTTGAGAACCCTCACGAGTCATCTAGAAGCCCCAAAAAGTCAAAGTAGTCAAAGTGGTTTCAAAGAAGAAATTATTTAAATAATAAAGTGAAGTGGTGAGTGTACTGTAAGTCAAAGTGGATACAAAATAAAATATTTAAATAATAAAGTTAATGGATAAATTACCAAGTGGACAAGTGGTTAGAAGTGGGTTAGCCCTAAAATAAGGAAAGTGGTTTAAGATAGTTAGAAGGTAACCCCTTGAGGAAGCTACATAAAAGTATAAATAAGAGGCAAGGGTCTCTCATTTTAATCACACTTGAGCATATTGAATATCTAAAAGTGATTTAGGTAACCAAAGGATATCTAAGGTGAATTTCAAAGGGAAGGTGAAGTAAAGAAGGTCGAAATTCAAGGGAGGATAAATTCTTTTGATGATGCTTTCTAAGTATGTTATTTACAGGTCATCTCACCATTTTTACAATAACATTTTTTATAGAATGATTTAGAATGGAAACATATCCAAGTAGTTGTGATACAAATTTCATCTTGTGGGTCGTTTTATTTTTGGAGTTACACTCTGTAGAAAATAGGGTTTGTGGCTAGTCCTGAAACTAGTCTAAAACATGTGTTTTGGGTAAAAACATCATAACTTCTTCATAACATATCCAACTTCATTAAGAAAAAATGTATTGGTTATAGTATAATCTTTAGTATTCTATGTAACATTTTCAGATCCATACAAAAAATATTCCATGCGGGGAATGCTCTACAAGTTCTCTCTCTAGAATAAGCCAGAATTCAACAAGGTATGCCATTTTTTCTATAACTCCTTTTCTGAGAGGTTCCAAGCACCGAAACCTTGAGGAATGGCATAAAATACACTGGAGAAAATTGTTGACCATTTTCAGATATTTATTCATTACAAGTAATAGTTATGATTATTTTAGGTTAGGGTTCTTGACTAATCCAAAATTAGTCATGTGAGACTAAAGTAAAGTTTGATGAAAATGCTAGTCTCTTGTTGTTAAAGTTAAGAAAGGTTTGCAGGTATGTGATCATATACATCAGGTCTATTACATAGTTACAAATCAGATTTGGATGATGAAATTGATGAGGGATTTTGTTTGAGGTACATGTTCGGTACATGGTTGAGACAAGTAGTTGATGAGTTGGCACATACATGATTCGTATAGTTGATGTTGTTGGTACATATTGATGAGTAATAGTTTATGTGTATTTGATGCATGATTGGTATATATTTGTTGCATGGTTGATGCACTCGTTGATGGTACAGGTTGAGGTATAGGTTGGTGCATGGTTGATGCACTTGTTTATGGTACAGGTTGATTATAGGTTGTTTGGTACAGGTTGTTTGGTGCATGTTGGTTGGTACAGTTTTATAATAGTATATCTCATAGTGATAGTTTGATACTGGTTTCATCATTCTATTTCTATGATAGGGCGGTTGGATGGGGAAAGGAGAGGTGATTGTAGCCACCTTCCGGTTGTAGATGGAGAACATAGGGGGTTGTAGCCTCCTTTTGGTTGTAGCCAGAGAATTGGGGTGTTGGAGCTTCCCTCGGGTTGTAGCCTGAGAAACTAAGGGTTTGGAGCCTCCTTCCACTTGCAGCTAGAAAACAAAGGAAGTTCATGCTTCCAATTAATGTAATTATTAAAGACATATAAGAAAAAACATTCCATGGTTTTCTCCCACTTTGGGTTTCCACGTAAAAACACTGGTGTACTGTGTATGTGTATGATTTATCATTTTTTCATTATTTATTTACTTTGGAACTATTGGATGATAATGCTACATTGATATAACACTTGCATTTTATGGTTAAAAAGGATCAAATTGCTTCATTACTAATTCACCCCCCCTCTCAGTAATCCAACAAGTTAGGCTTCCTTGTTTTATATTTCCTCCATTGTCTACGCTATAAAACTAATTAGTTTGGCCTTTGTGTCTTGCACTGATAATATCATAATGCTTTTGTGGAATCTAGTTCTTCTAGTACCCTAAGGGATTCGTCCTGTCGTGGTTTTAATTCCTGTGTGATCTTCCATTGTTCTTCCTTCAGTTTTTCCACTTCACTATATAGTTTCATGTTATCCATAAGTGTTTCCATTCTTTCTATTGGTGGTAGCATATGTACGCACTTAGTGTCATGATGCACTTGTTCCTATGTGGTCCTTATTTTATCTTCTAGGGATTACAACTACGGGTTGTTAGTAATATTTGTTCAAATGTGTGTGCCTTCCCCACACATCTTTATGCATTCTTGTTCCAAGATTTTGATCTTTTCCACTACTATCAGCATAGTATGTTCTCTTTATGCACCTTCTTCTGGTGGTGTCCCTAGTGTTGTGCACACTTCCAAATTCATGATATTCATGAAAATTCCTTTGATATCCTCACTAATATTTACTACATGTTCCTCTACCATGGTCGCTACCACCAACGATACTTCTGGAACCTCCTTGTATACTTTTCGGATTTATGTGTGGACTTTCTATGCCATCTGTTCGACTTCCTCCTTATCCTTCAAGGATTTGGTGGCCTTTTCTTTAGCTCTATATTTATCATTTAAGGATTTCTTGACATTTACTTCCACTTCACTCTTTTCTATCCTGGATTTATCTACTTGTCCCTCTGCTTCACTCTTCTCCTTTTCTATGAGTTCCACTCATTGTTATACTATGCACTTTTCCTGTAGTGTAGTGGTATATGGATTCTACAGTTCCACCTTCTCAACTTCATCTTTATCTATTTCATTCGTTGCAGTTTCTATCCGAAGACGCAGGTATTGCATGATCCCTATGTGAAAACCCTATAATATTTCCATTGGCATATGTGAGATGACTAGGCCCATGTGACTTAGTCCTTGTAACTTCTCTTGTACCTCAGAGTTGGGTAATTTGACTGTATCTACTGGAATCGTGATCACTCTACACTTTGTTGATACCCCAAGCCATGCTTCCTATGTTATGCCTTCTTGGGATGTGCTTGATCCTTCCGCAAGTGCCAATCATAATGTTTACAATAACTTTTGTAGCCTCAAACATTGGTCTTACACCTTCGTTTGTAGTTATTCCTATTTATTTGTGGTCTCTTTGAGGAATTCCTCCATGAAATCCCTTATGAGGTATCCAATTCTGTCCATGTCATCATCTGTTAGTGTGTAGATGACTAGTGGATTTTGACCCTTCTTCTTCTTATGCGTAGATGAACCTGTTCTTTGGTCCTATTGTTTCCTCCCTGTTTGAGGTGGGGGATGTGGAGTTTGGTCTTTTGGTCCTATTTCTGGTGCATCCTCCATGCCATTTCCTTGATCAGTGTCCTATTCACCATTGTTTGTAGGGTCCATATCTATATATGCTCATTGTGCCACTTTGTTGTTACCCCTTTGTGTTGTTGCCTCCCCTTCTATTGGTAACTTCCAATCTGTTTCCTAATCCTACATGACCATCTGAATGTTTTCTTTCATTATATTGTATTTTGTTTGGACCCATGCCTCCCTTGGATCCTTCCTTTATTTGATGTACATATGATACATGTCTACGTGAAACTCCGGGACTGGGACATATGCCTCCACCAATTATGGTGACATGCGTGGTGTGTTATGGATACTATGTCATGTCATTTCAACATAGAGAAATAATTTGACATTGTTGTCCATTTGTTTCCTCATGTTTGTTGAAAACCATAAATTTTGGTACTTTGTCGCAATGCATGGATTCCCTCTTAGCCATAAGAATTGTGCATCCTTTGGTTATTCCCATGTTGTGAATGAAATCAGAATTAGGATCTAGGGGTAGTGAAACTCCATTATCTTATATTGGGCTTTTGTACAGTCAAGTAGGAACTGGTTCAGTAGGAATGGTTCCCAACTCATTGTAGTGCCTTCTACACATTTTTCTACTCCAACTATGACCCATACTGGTACTTGATCCTTCCTACACTTCTGTAGAAACTTCCATGATAACATTTGTGTGGATATTCAAATGGTTGGGTCACATATAGTTGGAACATACAAGCCATGCACCCCTCTAACCATGAAAAAATTCATTCACATAGCCTTTGACTGTGCTCTTTCTATCTTTTTTTATGCAAATAGGGTCTTCCCCTTGGGTTCGCAACCCAGTGATTTTGGGAATCAAGTCTGTGTCAATGGATATTGACCTATCCAGCCACATGTACCCCCCATGCATATACTATAAGAGGAGTTTAATGGATGCATTGACTTCATTGTTGTGTTTGAAGTGGGGGATATCGAACAGGTTGAGGAGGCCTTCTTGCTCCAATCCTCTAGCCCAAACCTTGGTAAGTGGTATTATTTTCTTTGTGAGTGGATCTACCTTGAGTTACAAGTATTCATGGTGATAAATTTTAGGGAACTTCCCCACCTATGTAATGTTGCGATCTACATACTTTAATATGGGCACCTTCCCCGGTATGTCCTTGTCAATTATCACTCCCTCTGGAATCTATGGAGTCACCAACCTATAGTCTAGATTCCTCTATAGTGTGACCAGTGGGGAATAATCCTTTATGTGCAGTATGTAGTAATGAGGAAATCTCGGCTCTGATGAACAGACACCTCAGGATTCCTCAATCTCCTGTTCTACTTCTAGCGCTCTGTTGCAACTCCTCCTTGGTACAGTGGTTTTTTCTCCTATGACTCTGAGTGGTGCCATGTCTACATTGAAGTAATATTTAACAAGTGTTGTAGATCTATAGCTCATTCTAGCTATGTAATCTCTATTATTCTTGTAAGGTTAAGTGACAATAGCCTGGGTTTGGGGAGCCTAGCTACTTTTAGGCCCTTTTTCCAGTTGTGCACCGGTCTTTGTGCCTTCCCTCCCGTCTCATCCACCCATAGTATGAAAGATACTTATGTTAATGGAAATATATTATGGAATCCGTTAGTATATTTCTGCCATGTACTTCCACTCAATCATGCATATCGGTGATGTTTTTCTTTTACTCCCTGTCTTTATGATGGATTTATGACTAGGCTCGATGAAAAATTTATTATTTGTTATAACTATCATTTAATGACTTGTCCTTATCCGCCTGTTGTTAGCACCAGAAGTCACCTCTAGATTGCGGAAGAGGTAAGCCTAGTACCCATCAGAGTTATATGTCACAGGTTGGATATTGGTTTTTATGGATGGAGGTGAATGGAAAAAACTTAGAATCTGAATGATGTTCAACACAGAACTGGACAAGGAATGTATAGGGAAGTGAGGGCCACATTGACTTTAGTCAGGAAATTGAGTTAAAGAGAGAGAAGAGGGAAGACTTAGGAGAAAGGTGAATGAGACTTCTCTAGGCATCCGACTATCTAGCAGCTCAGGGAGGAAAAATCAAACTCAAGAGAACTCTTGAGGTCAATTTCAGACACTAAAATATGTCTACTAGGGACACAGTTATAGCTACATCATGATCAAACATCCATCATCCTACAACTGCAATAGCTCAATTGGATCCTCCATGCTCGAGCCATCTAGTGTGAGAGGGAAAATACAACACATGTAAGTGAATAAATCTGATCATGATACCACCATGATCAAACCTACATCATAAAAACATAACAATCCTCAACTCGATCCTCCATACCAAAGTGTTTCAAACAAATTTTACAGACAAAATGGAAAGAAAGATGAAGCTGAATTCTATTAACATGAAAGTATCAAATCAATTACATAACCAGAGAACATCTCTGGCATCACAAGAATTACAAAATTGGTAGATCTACTCAACCAAAGACCCTTACAAAAAAAAAAGAACTCCTACATATACTCAAAAATTTGTAAACAGCAATAGAGGTGTTCTCTAGCTTCCATGGCATCATGTATTCTTAGTTAGACTATATATGCAGTATCCTCTGCACACGTCTTCCTCTGTCAGGCGTGATCTAGGATCTGCCAACCCCTCTGAGCTCTAATCTATTAGACTGTGCATGCAGTGTCTCTCTGCACGTGATCTCAGACTTCCTGAGCTGACAATTTTCCTTCATGGTCAGTCTGATTTGACTCTCCATTCATGGGGAGAGACGAAGCTCCAACCACCTCCCCCACCTCAAATTACTTCATCGGGATAAAGACAGACCAAGTCAAACTTGGCACCTGGGATATGTGGTAGAATTTGCTTGGTTGTCTGCTGCTTTGTGGGACTTTGCAGAGGGACGAGATCACAAACGTGGATGGAGTTGATGAGGCATAGGATATGGGCGTGATTGGTGGGCTACTAGGTATGTGTGGTAATTAAGGTGTAAAGGTGCAGGGGGGATGGGACAGGCAGAGGTGACGGGGAGGGGATATGGAAGACACATGGGAAAATGGGAATGTGATAG
>JZKD02S2148915.1:123109-156630 GCA_000966675.3 Picea glauca | reverse complement strand
TCCAACTAGGACTGTGCGTCGTAGATCTGAGCGTGCCCAAATCATTCATTCAGATCTGCATGGCCCATATCACAACGCACCAAACCATCACATCAACCCTGGAGGACTTAGGATAAACACCTTTTAGTGGGTTTTTAGCCTGCTTTCCTTCATTTTTTTACCCAAGGGACAAATCCAAAGGGGAAAACACCCCCTAGCAAAAATATGTGATAACATTAGGCTCCACGGGGGATAGATTTCTCCCTGCGAGGCTCTAAGATCTCTTTTTGCAGTTCCAGAGTTCCAGTTGCCTTATGTTAGGCTATGGAGTCAAGCTCGAAAAACACCCTGTGAGGAATACAAGCTGATAAGTAAAAATGAAAACAAACACACATGGGCTCCATAGGAGCTTATTTATGTCAATCCTAAACTAATTGATTTTTACATGGTGCTAGGTGAAAGAAAATTTCCACCATATCCATTCAAGTAACTTCCCGATGGGAAGATATTTTACTCTTTCAGTGATTGATAACATATCATGCAACCATGACAGCATAACGGTTACATCCTTCAGCATCTCTATGAAGGATGAAATTGAGATAAATTTGGGCAGCTCTAAGGCATGAAGAAAATTCCACTCCATATACTCGCTGACAGGCTCATAGAACAAGTGGAAAACTCCAGAAAATTGGTAATAGAAGGCTTGCTCTGCTCCACAACTGCTCACATATGGTTGAATATATCCGGTAAGCAGAGGTGGGTGAGAGGCTGATACAGGTTGTATTCTCTCAATATATGGCTGCTCACTTACAGGCTTAGGATAGGAACCAAAATGCCCCTTCTACTTCTCCTTTTCTTCTTCATGGTTCTCCCAAGGATTAGAATCATAATCATCATAAACATGATCCATGGGAAAGTTCTTCTCTTGGTCTTCTGTAGGCCCAGGATGGTTGATTTTTTCATGATAATTTTTGTTAATGAATAGAGGATAGGTCTCTACTATATCTTCTTGAAGATCCTGCATATCTAGATTAGAATTTGATTCATATTTGTCATACATGGGTTGTTTTCTCTACAGGTCGGAAAACTATGATGAGGTTTTCCGTTACTCTTCCTCCAAATAATCATCAAAGAATGAAACAATAGGCACAACTGGAACATAATGAAATGCCTCTAAAGCTATGAAATCTTCATCATCATTCTCAGTAGAGATGCCAAAAACATCTGCTTCAAGGACTAGAAAATCCTCTGTGCTTTCTTTAGATTTGAACCTTTCTATCTCGACAGAGTGTGATTTTACCAGCGCCATTAGCCTACCCAAAACATCTTCCTCCTCCTCATGGCCCTCCTCCTCACATGATTCATTAGACACTGCCATATACTGATCATGGTCTTCATATTCCTCGCAACAATCATGACAAATAAACTGAGAGGAATAAAGATTTTGACAGTGCCTACTGAAAAATTCATGAAATTCTCTCTGGGAGGAAATGCTAGAAGGGGTTAAAGAATGATACCATTCATGAGCATCCCCTGCTAACGAGAACATGAATATTTTTAATAATACATCCTCATGATGTATCTCCCACTGGTGCACGAGTTCATGAAACTCACAAAGATGTTGGGCAGGGCTTTCCTCTTTATGTTCTTTAAATATGGGCAAAAAATCCACCCACACATTGACATCAGGAACAACATTAGGAAAACTAGGAACACTAGAAAAATTAAAAGGAGAAAACCTTCGAGCCAAGTTTTTTTCCATTTCGAACCAGTGGAGTCGTCAATCAATTCTTCAATCATGGAGTCTCCAGGTGAATGATGTGTAGAATGAGTGTGTCTGGTCTTTATTCACCATCAAAGATTAGATATGATCATTGTGTTCTCCCAAGGGCCACCAGGTGTATCCAAAAGAAGCCACAATGAAATAGTCGAGCTGAAATAGTGGAGTAACCTTAGTAGAGTTGCTAGGTGCACAGTTGCAATCTTTGATGTACTAAGTTTTGATGCACCTTCAGAACCAATAATCTTTGTCGTTCAATCCTAGGTAAAATCTTCAATTCATCCTTGACAATGGCTCGAGAAATGTTAGCACCAGAAGTCACCTCTGGATTGAAACAGAGGTAAGCCCATTACCCATCAAAGTTATATGTTATAGGTTGGATATTGGTTTTTATGGATGGAGATCAATGGACAAAAATCAAAATCTAGATGATGTTCAACACATAACTAGACAAGAAATGTACAGGGAAGTGAGGGCCACATTAACTTCAGTAATGAAATTGAGTTAAAGCAAGAGAAGAGGGAAGACTTAGGAGAAAGGTGAATGAGACTGCTCTGGGCATCCGGCCTTCCAACATCTCATGGAGGAAAACTCAAAATCAGGATCACTCTTGAGATCAAGTTCACACACTGAAATATGTCTACTAGGGACACAATTACATCTACATCATGATCAAAACTCCATCATCCTACAACTACAACAATTCGACTGGATCCTCCATGCTCGAGCCATCCAGTGTGAGAGGGAAAAAAAATACATGGAAGTGAATGAAACCGATCACGATACCTCCATGATCAAACCTACATCATAACAACATAACAATCCTCAGCTGTATCCTCCATACCCGAGTGTTTCAAAAAAAATTTACAGATAAAATGGAAAGAAAATGGAAACTGACTTCTATTAACATGAAAGTCTCAAATCAATTACATAACCAAAGAACACCTCTGGCATCACAAGCATTACAAAATTGGGAGCTCTACTCAACCAAAGACCATTACAAAAAAAAATAGAACTCCTACATATACTCAAAAATTCGTAAACAACAGTAGAGGCATGCTCAAGCTTCCATGGTGTCATGTATTCTCAGTTAGACTGCATCTATAGTCTCCTCTACGCACATCTTCCTCTATCAAACGTGATCTATGATCTGTCAACCCCTTTGAGCTTTTCTCTGTCAAACTGTGCATGCAATCTTAGATTGCCTAAGCTGATAGTCTTCCTTCATGGTCAGACTGCTCTGACTCTCCCTTCATTGGGGAAGATGAAACTCCAACCACCTCCCCCACCTCAAAGTGCTTCATCGGGATCAGGAAGGCCCAAGTCAAAATTGGCACCTAGTAGACGTGGCAGCCTTTCCTTCACCATTTACTACTTCATGGGACTTTGCAGAGTGACCGAATGGAAGACATGAATGAAGCAGATGAGGAATAGGCAATGGGCGTGATTGGAAGGCTACTGGGTATATGTGGGAATTAAGGTGTAAAGGTGCATGGGGGATGAGATAGGAGAAGTTGACGTAGAGGGGATATGGAAGACATGTGTACAAAGGGGAATGTGATAGGTCAGGAAGGTGATGAGTGGAGGACATATGTGGGGGAGCGAGACACGAACGCGGGGACAATATCATAGGTGGAGGAAACATGGGAGGGGAAGTGGAAAATAGGTGTTGGGAGGTGAGAGAGGGGCAGGAGCGAGAGACGTGACAGACAAAGGAGGGATTATGAGTGGGAGACAGGTGTCGGGAGAGTGGGAGGCAGTAAAGGCAAGCGGTAAGCGGTATTCTCAGACGGGGGGTGGAGTGGTAAGAGGGAATGAGAAGGGGGGGGGTCCAATCATCATGAGGAGGTGCCATGTTAGTGTGGTTCCCGCACTAGAAAACCGCCTACTCAGACTCCCCCCCCCCCTCGTTAACGGAAGAATTCTCGGGGGGGTCCGACTAGGACTGTGTGCCGTAGATCTAAGTGTGCCTAGATCAATCGCTTAGATCTGCATGCCCCATATCAAAATGTGCCAAACCATCACATCAACCCTAGAAGACTAAGGATAAATGCCATTTAGTGGGTTTTTAGCCCGCTTTTTTCCATTTTTTCACCCAAGGGACAAATCCAAAGGGGAAAACACCCCCTAGAAAAAATATGTGATAACACCTGTAACTATCGTTTCCATCCTTTTCATATTAACAATGGTCTCATCGTGTGGGGAAATGAAATTACTGTTTCATAATTAACCACTTTTGCATTGGGTGTCCTTGGTTGGCATAGTTTCCCCTATCTACATGGTTCCTATTATCATTCTTTATGTGCATGTTTCCCATTGTCATTATTTTTGGCGCTTTTTTTTTCTGCAAGTGACTCAAACTTTGATTTCTTGAATTCTTTTAATATTGCTCGTGTGATCTCTTCTAATGTCCTTTTTTGACCTAGTGGCATGGTAATTTGGAGCTTCATGTACCAAACTAGCACGGATACTATAAATATTATTTCCAACTGTGCGATCTTTCCACCATCATTGTGGACATTATTTGCAGTCCAGATGGTTTCACATACCCACAGTTGTTGTTCTAGGTCTTTTGATCCAATTCCTTTGAGCTTCGGTAATATTAGTGTGTTGTCTACTCCTGTGATGTTGTTGTGTGTATTAACCCTTCCTAGTGATTTTGGCTAACATTTCTATGAATTCCCCTACTAATTACAATTTCTCTAGAGAAATCTTTGAACGTTATCTCAGATTCAGGTGACGCACACGAGATTGTGGTTTTGACCCAACACTCGACTCAGAGAGGACTTACTAATTCTTCTATAACTATATTGAACTGGATATATTATTCTTTTCCCTCTGTCTGTTGTACTTCTATGATATGGATATATGCATGATGTTCTAAGTGCTCACTGCAATGCTATCTCTCTTCAGTTGCAGTTCTCAACTTCTTGTACCTTCTCCCATTGTGCAGAACTCCAAATTCATCTTCTCCTTTTGATATCCCTTCCTCTTTCTCTTGAATTCTCAGTCTCCTCTTCATTTTTCCATTTCCCCTACTCTCAGATCAGTTCCTAGTCAATAACCCCCAATCCATTTATGTTTGAAAAGTTCTTTATCTATCTGACTACATCGTCGTCACTTTTTTATCACATAGAAACATTTGTATCCATGTAGCTAACGAATTTATGAATATTCCTTGTAAGCATTTAAAGAAGTCTCTTTCTGCAACACTGTAAGCTTGGGTAAATTCTATGGAGAATTCTATTATGTAGTCTCCCAATATACTATCCAGGCAAAAATCAAATGTGTGTGAAGTTCTGTTGTCCACTAAATTCACTTGTCCTACTAGTTCAAGAGTCCATTTCTTTGGCAAAGTTGGTCTATGTCTACCATTATTTTCCAAAACTATTTCCATCCATTCTGCTAAACGGTGAGGAAATTCACCGAAAAATATCTCATGTAAGTCTATGTACACATACCTTTGCAACCATTGCTTGTTCTTTAACTAAGGGTTTTTATTCTTCTTTTGATAAAATTATTGTTTCTTTTGTTCCAACCATTCGATTATCTCCTTCCTCACTTGTTTCCAAGACATTTCCCCACTTCCAGACTCTAGGTCCCATTTGTTGGCGTGCACACAAGTAGGTTCAAGTTACTTAGTCCAACAAAACCCTACAAACACCGACCCTTTTAGCATCACCTGCAAGTAGGTGAATTCCCACCCAATATATCTTTATGGGAACTGTAGGAACCAAGATTTTTTAACAGTGAGGGAAATATGGGAAACACGCTATGTCATACCTACAAGATCCTTTCATGCACTAGATCCTTATTAATCTAAACTCGTTACTTAATTATATATGCATCTAAGTCCATATTCATGTTGTTTAGTGGTTAAGCATACAATTATGGATACTACGCATTAGTCTATAAAAAATATCAACAAAGATAACATTCATCCATATTAAAGACAAGATTTAACATAATACAAACATGAATACTCATCCAACAACACAATTATACATAGATTTACTGTGGTTCACCCCCTTTGGGCTACATCCACAAAAGATTGGATTCTTTATTAGATTTAAGTATCTTGATTTCACTATGTGCTGCAATGGATGCTTAGCATACAATATTCTTCACATATGTAGTTTCTTTACACTGCTCTACTCTCTAAACCTCTCTTTATTTCTAGACCTTGCGAACTTTGACAACCAACAACAAAAAACACCACCACCAGCACCAACAAAAACAACAAAAACAACCCCAAACTTCAAGGATCTTTTACATATTTATTCCTTTTTCTAAGGGTGTTTTTCTAGCTCATAATGAGTTGGCTATCACTCATGTTTGACTGGCTAAAAATCATTATGAGCTGGATACAACTCACACTCAACTAGTTTTCCTGGATTTTTTTCTACTTGTTATTTCTTGTTGTTATAGTAGAATCCCCCTGTGGACAAGTGGATTCCCTCTTGGGCTCTAGAATCCTAATACCAAGACAGAAAGAGTGCTAACATTGTTCACTGACATCCTTTTAAACCTAGCTAAACTAATGTATAGAGAAGAGTAATAAAGGTGTACCTTTTTAACGATGTTCATCCTCGCACAGTCTGAGTTGAGCTTTGATCCCCAAGATCCTCGATAAATATTGCAAATCAAACAAAAAAAGAACAAGATTCCTATTCTACTAATATTAACTTCAAACTAGATCTATCTAATAGAGACAAGTTCATGTATAATACACACAACCTTGAAAGAAACAAGCCAAACACATATATATATTAATGAAAACAAAGAAAAGTGATTACAACCATAGATGTAGATGAAACAGCTTCACCAAGATCTCTTTTTCCAGACCCTTTCTCAAAAGTTCCATGATAAAAATGAATATGCTTTCGCTGATAATTCTCCCTTATGAGATCATAAGTTTGATGCCTCTAAACTGCCATATTCTTTTACCATGAGAAGGCCTCCTTATATAAGCTTGGAGCGACCCAACCACCTTAGATATTATTGGGATAGGTTGAGGATATTTCTCCATCAGTTGTGGATCCTCCCTAAGATGTATCCTTGACCTCAGATTCGAATCCAACTAATTTCCAAGATAAGGGGGATTTTTCCCTGATTCTCCTCAACAACCCAAAATTTGCTCAAACAGGCCAACGTTCCCCCAAAAGGGTGCACAGAGGGTTGCAACGCTCCCCAAAGAAGGATAGGGAGAGTTGGCACTTCCTGAAAGTTGGTAGGGGAGCACAGCCCCAGAAGGGTGTACAGGGTGCTACAATTCTCCCCCAAATGAGGGTAGGGAGCGTTGGCACTCCCTGAAAGTGGGTAGGGGAGTACTTCTCTCCAAAATTAATTTTTAAGTAGTTTTATTCATGGAAAATGATTTTTACTCTTCATCAAATGATTTCTCATCCTTAAACCAATATTCGAAGGTGTCTTAAGTGTCCCTATGATGTCATTAGAGACACAACATAGGCGATATGGAAGCATGATGTTTGTGACACTTGCGACCCAAATGCGACACTTGCGACACTTGCAATGATGACACTTGCAACACTATTGAAGTGAGTAATTTTGATGTGTAATAGATTGCCCCCCAAAGTGCGAAGTTAGAAGACAAAAACTAATGACTGAAGTACTTTGTAGAATTTTTCGAGCAAGGGTATGGACTGCCTAGTAGAAGCTACACACAACCATCAAACAAATATTATGATATGTTTCAAACCCAAGGTAGGCATACCTATGCTTGGGTGATAAAATACTTGCAAGGTATGGCTGCCATAAGATACACTGCGGATCCATAGTTATATTAACAAAAAAGTATAGCCACCGAAGATACAATGTGGATCTATACTCCCATGACATGAACTGATTGTAGCCATGGAAAATACACAGTGGATCTATGAGACGAAAAGACATAGCCACAAACCAATACAAAGTGGATCTATGTGACAGTATATGTGTCAATATTCAAGAGAAACTTTGTCGCAACCTGGGTAAAGTACGTATCAGAGTGATCACTGAACCTAGGGTATTCTTACCGATCCTGATGCAGTACGATTCTAACCATGTGGATAGATATACTGATGTCGAGCATGATAGAAACCACTTGATTATCGGTCAATGAGGTAACCCATTAACAAGTGAGAGGGAAATCACCATTGATCTCAATGATTCCCAAGGTACCCTAGTACATTCCAGCAAATGTGAATAGATGAGATGAAGTTGAACATCTGTGGAATCATCCGATAAGGGGTCAATGATGTAAACCTACTATCAGAAGCGAGGAAGCCTTCCATTGAGGCATGCAGGTCCCAAGGTACTAACTAGTTTCTAATTCTAGTTCCCGGATAATGTGTTGAAGTCGACAAGAAAAAACTCATCGAATTAGGGCCTTGATGTATCCCCCATCAATGACATGAAACTGACACAGAGATATAAATTGGTGGATCAAATGAACATGGACTGACATAGGTATTGAAACAGGAAATTTGTGATGGTTGACTCTCGAGGCAGATACTTCCCTTGAACACTGAGGCACAACAGTATAAACATGACATGGACCAAAACATGATGATGCAGTGGATACTATGAATTTTGTCGGGTGACCCAAAGGAGTAAGAAAACTCAGAGGATTGGTTCAGTGCAGAGGTTCAATGGATTAAAATGTATGCAAAGACAAAGTGTCGTGTTCAAGGGAAACCGTAAGAGTTACTTGTAATGTTTTCAAAAACTGCTTGACTTGCTTCCTTCAATTTTTTCCCTCATCCAAATATAAGAGTACCTCTTTTTTATTTAATGAGATCGATGAGGGTAACACATGCTCGATATAACTCACCTTTGGTAAGTCCCTCTTCCTTTATTTAACGAACTGGAAGAAGTAAGGGTTCAGTCCCATATGGGCCCTTCAATGTATGATTGTTTAATGAGTCCAGAGAAGGTAAAATCAATGGTTTTTCATATTTCGAGAGTTTGAAAATGACTTAAAGACAAATACAGTGTTGTCCTTTGTGGTAACGTAACTCTCACGAGGCCTAAAAAGAGATAAATTATCACTCAAAAGATGCCCTTTCAAACCTTTTAATGAGTGGGAAAGGAAGAAATATCACCCGAAAATATTTTCATGTTTAGAGAGTCTGAAAAGAGCTTAAATAAGACTCCAGGGGGTTCCTTTTTCATATATCCATGCGAGCCCAAAAAAGTGATAAAATTCTACTCGGTTACATTCTCATGTATTTTCGAGCGTGAGAAAGAACAAACACCATGCTCGTTATTGGTTTCATTTTGAAACAAGCTTGAAACAAAAATTAAACTACTTGTAAAGTCCCAATGTAATTTCCAAAGGTAGGGATAACCATGGATGGTTGGTACTCTTCCCCCATCTCGAAAAACTAGTGGCTTAACTCCAGAATGATCATCAAAGGTTGGAGACATTCCCCCCCCAATATTCAATTCATTCACTGACTTTGAGTTTGTCACCAATTTCTATACTAGATGGAGAAAAATGATAAGGGTGGATGAAATGAAGGTTCAAATATGATACCTAATGAAAGAATTGACTTGACAGCAGAGGTGACTATTTCAATTTTTAATGAGCTTGACACAGGAAAATATCTATGCTCAAGGCTCTAGGTTCAATCCCTAGATTTTTGTTTCATTTTTTAACGAGCTTGCTACAGAGAGGAAAAACTATGCTCATACCTTCAGCTTGATCATGGCTTCCAAGAGGATAATTCCCTGGAAGGAAACCATGTCAAGGGACAAAAATCGGTCATGGCTTCCAAGAGAACTTCATTGGATGGAAGAAGAATGCTCCGGAAGGAACATGTGTCGAGGGTCTTTTCAGGGGTAAGGAGATCAAGCTCCAATATCCCTACTGAAGAGATCACCATGTCAACTACCAGATCTAAGTCATTGAATTCATGGGAGACAATGCCACATAATTGACCTATGGCAGAGGTGATACCAACTACATATAAGAACCGTGTAGGGAGGTCATTGGGTTGATAATCATGTCAGGGCCAATAAATGAAAGTTGATCAATAGTCACCATTCTTCCATCGTGATGGAAATATATCACACGAAAGAGAGTGGACATAAGATATTTCATGGCATAGACATAATCTCACCCAAGGAGTAAATCAAAATCCAAGGGGTCTTGGACTACCATAACATTAATAAAGACATTTTTCCCTCCCAAAGTTATGAGAAACTGAGGAAGGATCCTAAAGGGTGACTAGTTCTTCTGTTAAAAGTGAACAGAGTCTGGGTAACCAACACAAGTTCAGAATAACCCAAAGATTGCCAAGCAATAGAGAACAAAATACTAATGAATGAACCTTAGTCTATCAATGTTTGAGGAATGACCCTACCAAAATCCTGTACTATAATATTGAAAGGCATGTGAGAGGGAAGATGAGGTCCAGTTAGCACACCCCAATAAAAAAGGATGGCCTCATTACTTGGAGAGGTTTTTGCAGGAGAAGGAGGAATTCCCCCCATCATGGTAGATTATGTACCAACGAGAAAAATGTGGGTACAAACAGGTTTAATATCTAGTGGAAGAGTAGGATAGATCAATAAAGACATCAAATCGATCACTTGGGTTTCATTCGCCAAGGGGAGAATGGGGTCGACAGGTGGAAATGGATCGACCGCTTGGGTTGCACTCTTTAATGGGAAAGAAGGATCAACCGAAAATGGGATCAGATCAACTACTTTGTCAACTAGTTCAACTAAGGACGTGACCAGATTGACGACATGATCAACCAGACTGACCGATGAAGGGACCAGAGCAACCGCTTTGGCACTCATTAGAGGAGGAGTGGGATTGACGACATTGACACTCTTTAGATGAAGGGTGGGATTGACCAATGATGGGATTGGATCAGTCACTTGGATTTCACTTTTCAGATGAAAAGTGGGGTTGATCGATGATGGAAATGGATCAACTACTTTTGTTAGTGGTTCAACCGAGGATGAAACTATATGTACTACCTGATCAACCAAGCTGACCAGGGATGGAACCAAATTGACCATTCCATAAACTAATTAAGGGTTGGGGGAAATCTTACGATAACCAGTCGAAAGTTGAAGCTTTTCCAAAAGAGAATAAGCCTCGTCCTTATGAGGAAAAAAGTGAGAGTAATGATCACCTTTGCATAACATGCAAGGAAACTTGACAATTGTCTTCTTCTGACCAACCTTAATGTCACTAGTTGATGGGGCGTCACCAAAATGTCTAGCAGGGGCTGATGACATGGAGGACCACATTTCTAAGACCTTGGGAAGACCAGGGAAATCCCTAAGAAAGTGGTCACCCTTACAAAGATTGCAAGGGAATTTGGGTTTCAGATTCTTCATTTTAATCTTGTCGACCTCATCCACACTCCCAGTATGATCAAACATAGTTGGTTTCTTGGATCCAACATATGATGTAGTTGGAGGCTTGGTCCCTTTCTGGTTCTTCTTCTTATCTTTTCATTTCTTCTTCTTCTTATCAACCTGGCTACTCGCTTTAGAGATTTTACTAGGCGAAGAAGGAGAAATGGAAGGAGACCTGATGGGTGAAGAAGGAGAAAGGTCTACATGAGGTTGATGTGTGGGTGGTGTTCTTACATCTGAAGCACCTGCATTCGAGATCACCAGAGTGGAAAACAACCATACCAGTAACCCAATTGTGAGACATGGAAGGCTCAAAGTAGCGATGTAAGGAGGACCAATGTTTCCATAAGAAGGAAAAACAAAGGTTTTCCTTGGCAAAGGGGTTCCTTCATTGGTCATTCCAGGAACTGGCACCATAAAAAATAAAGATCCAAACTAGATTCTACTAAGGAGAACAAACAACAGACATTAGAAATCTAGTAAGAAAACAAACAAACAAAAACCTTCTCACAATGAGCACACTAGTTGGTGATGAAATCCAACGTCGTGAGAACAAAGTAAGAAGGGGATGAGATAGAGAGGGTGGAAAAGTTACGTTGACAACCTGCTTAGTGGACTTACGCCTTGGTGCAAGCTCCCACACATAAACGTCGGTATACCCTCCAAGGAGCCTGAGTGAGTTTGGCCAATGTCGATTATGGGTACTGTGAAGACTTGCCCCTCCATAGTCACCTTGTGTAAAGACCCTAAATATATAGGCCACTAAGGTTACCAACTATAATAGTAATGCCTAGGGAAACAATCAACAGTCTGATCCATGTGCAAGGGCAAGGTATCTAGCCTGAAATAAACGTCAAAGGATTCCACTCATCATTGCGGGTATACCTTCAAGTGACCCCCATAATACATGCAATATCTACACCAAGACCAACAAAGCAGGGTAAGTAACTCTGCCAGTCTTAATGCGACCTTAGGTTTGACCCTTGTATGAGAAGATCTTCCCAGGACAAAATGTAGCAATTGGATTTCACCGCTCCCTAACACAAGTTTCTATGTTTATTTGCAGTTTTGAAAAGTTATCTTTTACACCTATTCCAAATCCCTACAACTAATCTGATGTAGGTTTGCTAACAGAAAATATAAAAATGTCTAATCAATTTTTAATTTAGCGCTTGATTTTTAAGGTTGTTGTTACTCAAAAGGAAAATGGCATGGACAATATGGTGTTTTGACCGACTCGAAAGTTATGAAAAGAGATGAAGATGCAATCTTTTCATTTCAATTAAAGCTATTCTATGAGAAGGAGAAAACATTCATCATTACATATGCACAATGTCCCAAAAAATCCAAAAACCATGCAATTTTGCTACTTCAAATGCAATCTAGTTTCACTACCCAAAAACAAAAAAAATGCATTTATCTTCTTTGTTTGATTATGATGTATACAAAAATTAAATACAAAACCTTCAATGCTCCACTACTTTCAATCAAGAGAAAGAGTCATATGCAGATGCAAAAGACATGAAGAAAAAGGGCTACAAACAAAGCATGCACTCAAGGCAGTGAGGTATGAAAGAAAACAAGTAAAAACTTGTTCTAACAAGCAATAACACCATCAAGGATTATACAACCAATCAAGCATTCAAGGAATACAATAAAATACAGAGAAGAATCCAAGAAATGATAGGGAGAAAGAGAAATCACTCAAAACTGTCCTATCAAAAAAGCAATTTCACATTTCTGAAAAAGGTTTCAATATCCAATAAATACAATAGGGAGTGATAAGAATCAAAAACCATCAAAAACCAATCCAAACAACTTCACAAAGCAACCACAGACTCTGGGTAAATATCTTTGTAAAAAAGGATGCAAAAGACTGCGCAGAAGAAGGAAAAAACTTTTAAAAAAGAGGTTAGCACTCCCCCAGAAGGGTGCACAGAGTGTTGCAACTCTCTCTAAGACACTGTAGGATAGCACTGGTGCTCTGGTATGGCCTACAGAAGGGCATTGGTCTTCCCAAAAACTTAGAAAAAGAAAAACTCACCCATAATGCATGAAAATTGGTGAAATTGCTAGTGAAGGTAGGAGAAAGCTAATGGATGATGAATAAATAGTAAAAGTGATCTGAAAGGTGGGAAAAGGGCAGGGGAAAACCAAGGAAAGACAAATAGGAGTTCCTTCCCTAGTGGATTCACCAATTTCTGTTACAGGATAATCCCCCTGCGGACAAGTGGATTCCCTCTTGGGCTCTAGACTCCTAAGACCAAGACAGAAAGGGTGATAACGTTGGTCACTGACATCCTTTTAAACCTAGCTAAAATAATGTATAGAGAAGAGGAAGAAAGGTTTAAATTTTTAATTATGTTCATCCTTGAACAATCCGAGTTGATCTTTGATCCCCAATATCCTCGATAAATCCCACAAATCGAACAAAAACAAAACAAGATTCCTATTCTACTAAGATTAGCTTGAAACTAGATCTATCTAATAGAGACAAGTTCATGTAGAATAAAAAAAACCTTGAAAGAAACAGGCCAAGCACATATATATATTAATGAAAACAAAGAAAAATGATTACAACCATAGATGTAGATGCAACAACTTCACTAAGCTCTCGTTGTCCAGACCCTTGCTCAAAAGTTCCACGATCAAAATGAATTTTCTTTCACTGATAATTCTCCCTTATGAGATCATAATTTTGATGCCTCTAAAATGCCATATGCTTTTACCATGAGAAGGCCTCCTTATATAATATTGGAGAGACCCAACCACCTTAGAGATTCTTGGGATAGGTTGAGGATGTTTCTCCATCAGTTGTGGATCCTCCCTAAGATGTAGCCTTGACCTTAGATTCAAATCCAAATGATTTTCAACATAAGGGGGGTTTTTCCCTGATTCTCCTCAACAACCCAAAATTTGCTCAAACAGGCCAACGCTCCCCCAAAAGGGTGCACAAATCATTGCAACACTCCCCCAAATAAGTCTAGGGAGCACTGGTACTCCCTGATAGTGTGTTGGGAGTAGTGCCCAAAATTCCTTTAGAAAATCTCTCCCCAAGAAGGGTGTACAGGGTGTTACAATGCTCCCCCAAAGGAGGGTAGGGAGCGCTGACACTCCCTGACAGTGGGTAGGGGAGTGCTACCCTCCAAAGTTCATTTTTAAGTAGTTTTCTTCATGGAAAATGCTTTGTACTCTTCATCAAATGATTTATCATCCTTAAACCAGTCTTTGAAGGTGTCTTAAGTGTCCATGTGATGTTGTTAGAGACACGAGATAAGCGAGATGGAAGAATGATGTTTTTGACACTTGCGACCCAAATGCGACACTTGTAATGATGAAACTTGTGACACTATTGAAGTGAGTAATTTTTATGTGTAACACTTGTCCCCCATCTTCTCCTCTTTCCTCTCTCTTATTTCTTGATCTTCTTGGTCTTCTTGATCTTCTTGATCCTACGCCTTTTCCCTATTCCTCGTCTCTTGTCACTGTTCCATTCCCAAAATTTCCTGCCCAACATTTTTCCAAGACCTACAATCCTACACCCATGTTTAACAATACTGACACTTGAGTAGTAAATATCGGTGTGTGACCCATTGGGGTTAGTAATAAATAAAAATTTATGTTGGAAAGAAAATTTTCACTACAACTATACATGATAAAGTAATGATACAATGGTCAATGCAAGTTCCTAACATGTATGCAAAATATGAAAAATTAGAATGTAATGACATGTATATGCAAGAGAGTGCAAATATATACTAGCATGGATGCATGATGGAAACATATATTAAAATGCAATGTAAGATGCAAATTCCCTATCTAACCTAAATTATAGGCCAAAGGTCATATTCATTTTGGAAGTTATGGCTTGAGAAGGTATCCATTAATAAATAATCCTATATTCTCTCCCTCGGGTGTGGCTAAGATAGGGGAGTTAGTACCATCCCCACTCTCAATTCGGTAGGGCCCAATCCATAAGCTGTCAAAATTATTGTTCATTCCTAGTTTCTCCTTTCTCTTTTCCCAGAAAAATACATGGTCGAATTATTTGAATTTCCTTGGTATTTATTTTTGATCAAACATTCCCTTAATCTTTTCTTGGTTCCACACCATTTGATCAAGAGTGTTCAATATCAGTCATATACTTTTGTGAGAACTAGAGGGTAGGAATATGAAGGTTGATGGGAAGTTTGGATTCCAATCCATATACCATCTCAAATGGGATTTTCTGTATGGAAGTATTGGTTGTGATATGGTCTACCCATAAAGTGTATTTGATCTTACTATCCCAAGACTTCTTGTTTTCACCCACAATCTTCTTGACAATATTCATCAGATTCTTATTACTAAACTATGCCAGTCCATTTCCTTGGAGATAGTAATTGGATGAGTGAGATACGATGATCCCATACTTAAAGAAGAAGTCCAGTAAATCAAGGGAGATAAAATCCTTGTCATTTTCAGTAGTATTTTTTAGGAGAACCAAACCTTTTTATTATTTTGTCTTCCAGAAAACTCATGATGACTTCCTTGGTTTCCTTTTCCATTGGGATGGCTTCTACCCACCTAGTGAAATAGTCTATAGTAGTCAAGACCCAACGATATACATTACTGGTGTTGTCTTTAAATTAATCAATTAAATATACAAACCTTTGTTGAAAAGGATCTTCAACAATGACTATTTTCAAAGGGGATGTGGGAAATCATAGCTTTCTTGTGAAGAATTGGCAAGGTTCAGAGTTAATATCCACTGTAGATTTCTAAAGAACCCCTTTTAGGTTTAGAATGTAGATGCTAATAGAGGCATCGATGATGTGATGAGGATCATTAGATATGTAGGCCAGTGAATTTTGTCAATTGATCCAGGTGTAATGTCGTCAAAGAACAAAAGAATGGAAGAGTGGGTGTTAAGTGCTATGTCTGTTAGAATCGTTGACTCAACCAATTTCATTGGATGATCGACATGAGGACCATCAGATTGAATTTTTTTATTTGGGAGGGTGTTAACCCCAAAATAATTTGGATTCACTTACTCACTCAAAGTCTTTGGATGAGTGGCTTGTGAACCGTCGTACCTAGGAAGGGGTCTGATTAACCGTGCGTCATCAAAACTTTTCATAGGGGAAATTTGTAATCCATGGGAATGAAATTTTGACAAAGGCAATGAAATGAGGTCACATGGGGTCAGAACTTTGGATGGGTGAGCCATGTGGCAAACACCACTTTGGATGGAATGAGTATTGATAATCCAAGTAGTTGTGAGGTGGCCTTGGCCTTTGGAGACCAAAGAACCTTGGGAGGCCATAAATTTTGACTCTGAGATCAAATTTTGGCATAATTATAGTCCTTGGAAATATATTGATGAGAAAGAGATGTTGGTGCCTCAAGAACAGACCCTGATATGTCTAAGAAGAATTTATTTTTTAATACCCCATCCATTAAAAGGGTACTTATGGGGTTGGGTGTGTTACAAAGTGGTATTAGAGTAGGATACAACACTAGGCCTGGATGGGACAAAGATCAGTCAAAGGACTGGTATAATAAAACAAAGATGATCTTGTTGAAAGGTGTTTCTACCTTTAAAGGATTGTTAATTATCTCCATTAAATCCCTAAGGATAAGGACTACATATTGAAATTGTTCCTTGGAAATTCTTACTGAATTTCACTAGAGGAATTACATTGTCGCTTTTTCAAATTGATAACTACTCTTACAAGAGTAGGAATATGTTGATAGGCATTAATGGTAGAACTAAATGTGAATGGAAGAGGTGGCATAAATTATGTTATGAATCTGCATGAGCCCAGACAAGGGACATGAGCTGAGTTGTTTTGTTAAGTGTAATATTGTATATTTGCTAGGGAGGGCAAAGTCTCTTGCAATTAATATGGCTGATTATATGAGGGTTAAGACCCTTATGGAATATTGATAGAATCCTTAGCATTACTAATTACTGATTTAATAAAATATTAAACCTTGTATATGGAATTCTTCATGATCATAGGACTGATAGAAAATGGACAAGGTTAGTATATTTGACTTGTAATGAATGAAACATTTTGTTGAAACAACCCAACTAAGAAAAATAAATAAAATCTTTGGATTGTTTATGTTCCTCATAAAAGAGGTGAAATGGATTAATTTTATGAGCTAGTTTATGAGATTGTGATCGTACTAAAGAGAGTTTATAAACCTATTGACCTAGAAACTTTCCTATGCAAGTGAATGAAAAGGTAAATAGTTGGAATACATCTACACTATAGGCCTGCTAGGTAAAATGCTTGGTGCACGAGGATATGTTGGAATGCATATGGTAAATATTGAGCATGCATATAACATGCATATAGACTTGATATAGTTTGTTATTTGATGTGAAACATGGTGTTAGATCACATGGATAGTGGTGATATGACAATAGTAGCCTAAGTAAACAGATGATGATGATGTTTTCATATAACCATATGAGGTTAAAGTTGTAATAGATCAATGAAGGAGTTGATCCAGTTTATGGTAGAGAAATGCTTGGGCATTTTCAGAAGACTAATGGGTTAGATTAACATCCCGATGTGGATGATATCCATGAGGGTATGGATACATATGCTCAAATAACATATGGAGAAATATTAATAACTGATTCTCTTGATAAAGGTCTCAATGAACAAGGATGGATCGAGGCATAATAAAAGTTGGAATTTATAACTTGCTTCCTTAGGTAATGTTGATATTACCTAGTTTGTATTTATGAATTTGAATGCTTTTATAGCAAAAGGGAGAGAGTGAATTCTTGTTGGGTGTTTCCATGTGAGTGATTGTAAGCTCTCAATAGAGAGGGAAATATAGTTTTGAGTACTCCTATGAGACTTTTCATAATAATGAACGTAAGATCTCTCTGAGAAATATTTGGAAGTTTGAAATGTTCATGTGTGTGAATGACATGAAAAAAGGTGCAAGTAGTGAAATTGCATGATGAATATTTATCTGTGTTTGTATATGCTTGAGTGCATGGATTCAATTCATTATAAGGTTTCCCGATGTGAAGGATGATATTAAGACCAAACAAATATGAATGAATGATACAAATATGTGCAAGGGATGAAAACGCGGGATATATATATATATATATATATGCTAAAAAGGCATAGTAATATTTCCTGACTAAGTGAAATGTGAGGAAAGAATTGTACTTTCATGTATTTGATAATACCATGGATGCATGCGTGGACCTATGTAGAAAGTTCTGAACTATTCAGTTTAAATAATAGCTTGAGGAGGTATGCCACTTATCAGAGAAAGAGATAATATGCATTGTTGAAAGGAAAATGAGCAAGACTTCTCTGTAGACTAAGATCGAAGGCAATGTTAGAATGCCTTTGAGAATCTCATGATAAAATCATGAGTTAAATAACTTTAAACAAAATATGGATATGAAATTGTAGAGTGTGTTGGTGGTGGACATACACAACATGATAATGCATGTGATTAAGTGCATGAAATCACATCTTGAAAGAAAATTGTTAACATAAGAGTTCTTATTTAAATGTAAATATGAAATTATTAATAAGAATGCAAGATTATATTCCTTATTACATATTGTGAAAGAATATGAAATGAAAAAGTTGAGGCTGACTCGAGGTTGAGGTCATATCAGACAGTAATGGGTATGCAACAAGGAAGTTTCATGATGAGATAGTTCCATGTGGAGGAATTGTGTGAGAACTCTACCAAGAGAATAGAGCCATAATCTTAATTACTATTGGAAAATTAGACAATAGACTACAAAGTCTATTTGTACAAGAATCTTGGATTACATTTTGAAATATCATGCATGAGTGAAAACTATGCAAATAAATATCGATCATTTTGATTTCTAATGGTAATGTGAAAAATGAACAGGTTCATAATTCATCATGAAAAAAAATCTTATTGTTGTAGAATGTTGAATTACTAGAGAAGGTCAAGATGAAACTTGGACAAAACTGCTCAAGGAATAGAGTAGGAAATCCCAAAAGGGATATATTGTAGAAGAAAATAAGGAGGAAAGGAGGAGGAATACTTTTCTCATTTTAAAACTCTAAGTTTCTTAACAAAGTTGTAAGCCTTAAAATAACAGTTGTGAAAACAAGTACAACTGGTAAAGATAAAATAAACCAATAAGTATGTTTAAATTAATAGGCTTGGTTGAGCAATGTTAAGTAAAGGAAATGAGGCCTTGGAATAAATCAACTGGATTGAAAATCCTGGGCTTTGTAGAAGGAGTTGGAAAAAAGGGAAGAGTCCCTTGACTCCTTTCTTGTCGTTTATGGTGTTTCTATGGAATGAGAAACTAATATGTTGATGCATTTAAGTGTTTTGGTATGAGAATGCTGATAGTTTCATGATTATAAAGACAATTAAAATATTCCATGTTTGCACTCAGAAAAATCTCGAGGTAATGTACTGGAGTGCATATAGATATGCTAGGACATATCTAAAATTTTTATTGATTTAGAATAATGGTACATGTATTTTTATTTAACATGAAAACTAATGAAATTATGAATGTGATGATGTATGTCATGTGTAGAAAGAAATTGGATATTATGGGGAAGAAAAATGCTAATGATGGACAATCTTAGGTAGAGGACAATTGCAAGAAGGTTGTTGTTGAAATATTGATGAAGGGACTTTTAGAGATCCCATGAAGCACCACTAATGAGGTAATATCAGAGAGGGTGTTGGCAACCAGAATAGGTATAAATATTTTTCATACTGGCATGGCATATGGAATGAAGGGATTGGGTAAGAATCCCTTATGAGATACTTTATTATCTTAATGATACGCATGTGATTTTGAGTGGATGTTGTAATCCATTGATACCCAAGAATTGTATGATTCAGTAAAGAAGAACTCGAAGGATAGAGGGAGGATCCTCTAGCAGCCAAGGATGATTGAGATCCTTGCAAGAAAATTCATGAACAAAGTATCATGAATACTTTGACCAATCAGGAATGATTGGGAACAATAGTTCTCATGAGAATTTCGTTGAATGAAGGAATTAAGAAAATGAGAGGGAAGGTAATGGACTTCCCATTATGGAATAAGGATCTTCCAATATTCTACCAAAGTTGAAGAATGGTAAAGAGAGAAATTTGGTGGTCGTAAATGTTGGCACCCTGATTATCAATGAAAAATGAATGCTTGAATGCATTCATGTGAAACTTTTAGTTTTATGTGTGCTGATTTGAGGCTACGATCAAATCATTGTAGGAGGGGCAACCTTGTTGTAATAATGAATATGGATAGGGAATCCATGTGAGAAAATTTGGATAAGACCCAACACACCATGGAAAGAATGCCTAAAATGAAAAAGTAATAATTTGAAATCAATGAAAGGGTGCATTATGTGTGAATGTGGTCATGGGCACGGGCACAATGATTTAATTCATTTAATGTTGAATTTCATTTGGAAAAGTTTGGTATGTTGAAATGATGCATGTGTAAGGAATGATATTTTTCGTTGCATTGTATTATTGAATAGATAAAAAATATTTAATTATTAGTATGCATAGTTATAAAATTAATTGGAAGCCACTGCAAGTGTGCTTGATGAAAGTATAGATGTGCATGAGAAAATAACAGTTCATTTGGCTATGTGAAGATTGAATTGCAGGAATAAGGTCTCGGATATGGAAGTAAAATTAGTCCATAACAAAGACCAATGCATGTTGGTTATGAAAGAGCCAAACTGTTATGAGAAGGGAGTCTCATACAACTGGAATCTGTTTCATGTGTGGAACAGATCTGAAAAATGAAAATGTGAAATTAGAAATATGTGGTTAACATATTTGGAAGAAAATTTTAATGAGAAAATGATGATAATATCTCACGAATTATTGTATACATGTGAATATAGGTGAGATTAAATCTCTTTCCGGGAGGGACAAATGATTGGTTGTCAAGATGGAAAGCATGGAAAAAAAATATCATTGTGACATGAGAACCATGTGATAAGTCATGATCACCATAGAATATGTTGTGTTGTGGTAATACAAGATATAGGGATGCCTTGACAAAGCAATTCAGAGGGATGCCTCGACTGTAAGACTCAGTGAATTTTCAAAAAATATTTTTGTGCAATAAATCCTTTGCAAGGAAATACATATCACTTAAGGGGTTGTATAACAGAGAAGGGGATGCCTGAGCCTAGGCCTGGAAGGTGAGTTAAAAAAAGGAAGAGGAGACTTCAATAATTCTTTTAAATTGTTGGTTAAGATCATGCACACAATGGGTATGTCAAGGAAGTAGTGGGACAATTTATTAAGACAACCAAATGAATGTGGATCCATGAAATTGCACAGATAATTATTGTGGTGATAAGAATATTTCCTCTTGAGTTTTAAACAACAATAAAATGTTTTTACATAAAAATTGAGGTTAATATGATTTTCGTTTGAAATTATTATAGGCATATGTTAAATGCAAAGAGTCTGGGAAAGGACCATATATGAAATAAAAACTTGAACAGTTTGAAATTTTTATGAAATTTTTATAAAATACAAAACGTTTGAAATGACTGTGACTTGGCAGAGGTGATCATCAAAACATTGAGATTATTAGGGAAATTTGTTGGGATAAATAAATAACCAAAAATGCAAAGGTTATATTAAAAACTCAAAGATTATTAAGCTATCTGTAGAGAGGAATAAATAAACAATACACAGAGGTAATATGCCAGGAAACCGCAAAGATAATTTATTCGAAAATGCGAGTGAAGATTTATCAATCCAGAACGCAGAGATTGTCATTAAACTCATAGGTTTATCATTCAATATGTAGAGTTTATCAATAAAAACGCAGAGATGTACCCAAGTTCAATCAATTAAAAATACAGAGAGAAATCAGAGTTTTAATCAATCAAGTTGCAGAGGTACTCGTTCATAAGAAGGCACAAAGACTAAACATTTTTCCATGAATCAATCAACTCAGAGATAAGTAAGGGATAGACAACAAAGAAAATTCTTATCCTTCACTCATCATCCATGGACAGAAAAGGAGGGCATTTGAATCTATAGGTATTTAAACAACAAAGTGATGATCGTCGATTCGGCTCCTGGCCGACTGCTCAGGCACGGACTAATGACTAAAGGGATAAGGGACAGAAGATAAAAACACAATATTTTTGTAATAATCAATAAAACCCACACAAAGAAGTCATTGAAATCAGAAGTTGGGTTCGCCAATGGATTTTCATTCAACTCAGAGGTTTATCATTCACAATGCAAAGTTTATCAATAAAAATGCAGAGATGTACCCAAGTTCAAGCAATTAAAAATGCAGAGAGAAATGTAAGTTTTAAACAATCAAGCCAAAATGGTACTTGTTCATAAGAAGGCGCAAAGACTAAACATTCAACCATGAATCAATCAACTCAAATATAAGTAAGGGATAGAAAAAAGGGAAAATTCTTATCCATCACTCATAATCCATGCACAGAAAAACAGGGCATTTGAATCTATCGGTATTTAAACACCAAAGTGACGACAATCGATTTGGCTACTGGTCGACTGCTCAGGCACTAACTGATGACTAAAGGGATGAGGGACAAAAGATAAAACTACAATATTTTCATACTAATCAATAAAACCGATACATAGAAGTCATTGAAATCAGAAGTTGGGTTCTCCAAAGGAAATCAATTCAGAAAAACAACAAGCAAGGGGATTACAAATACAACTTAATAATTTATTAATGGTATGAATGAGAAACTTATCTTTAAGCACAATTTATTAATTTCCTTATAGTATAGGACCATCCATTGAGACTTATCCTTCTTTTTTACTAAGATCACTAGAGAAGATAATACATTCTTGTTGAGATGCATGATTTCAACTTCTAACATGTCTTTATCCATTTACTTTGTCTCACTCTTTTGAGAATATAGAAAGCAATAAAGTCTAACATTGAGTGGAAAACTACCCAAAATTAACTCAATATCATGTTCATACTCTTTTAACATGGTCGAATCCACTAAGACCACATATATATTCCTTATAACATTTCTTTAAGATTCATTAAAAGTTCCCTATGGTTGGATCCACTAAAAAAATGTATTATAACATTTCTTTAAGATTCCTTAAAAGTTCCCTATGATTGGATCCACTAAGAGCACATATAATGCAATGCATTAGAATCCCTAAAACAAATAGTTTAATCTTCATAACCTCACACACCCACTAATAACATCAACAAGTTTTAATCACGACGAGGTGAAGGTCTTGCATGAACATGGATTATATGCCATTGATAAACATCCCATTAACATTGTTTATGTCATTGAGTTTTTATACTAATTACTTGACTCTCATGTTACATGGGATGGGTATGAGGGTTTTTTCGTATTCCTAATATAAATTTATATGAGGTGGATAAAATGTAATATTTGTGAGGCTTAGTTGGAGTTAGAAATCTAGATAGAATATAGTCGTATAAGGTGGAAATTCACGTTGATTGAGAGAAATCATGGCAATAATTTGTAATGTCCCCCACCTCTTAATGAACAGGTTTGGAGGACTTAGTGGTCTAGGTGTCCCCACTAGGCCATAGTCTTACACTGAGGGGAAGGGTCAACCAAACTAAGGTTATATTATTAAGTTGAGTTGATATAAAGGTTAAAAAAGAGCTAAAAGACAACTCAATGAAGAAATAGAAGCGCTGGAGGTTGAGTGAGGAGTTAACCCTAGGGTTAACCTAAATCAATAGAGAAATAGAAGAAAAGTATAAAGGAAAGGTTAGGGCACACCTATGAGGCATTCAATATTTTGGTATTTGCTTGTTGATGCTCTTGACCATATAGTTTGAGGGTTTTGTTATTACAAACCCTTGTGAACAACTTAGTGGTGAAAGACCCACTCACCTAGTTCCAAGCTTAGTCTCAGGGATGAAATACTCCACCCACACCATTCTACACTCATCACAGATTCATCTATCAATTTAGGAGAGTAGCAGGGCCATACTGTTCAGGGATTTCCAGCAGGGGCGCACCATATCTTGAAGAAAAGTTCAATCCAGCCAATTGAGAGAGCCTTGGGGTATTCCGACACTTGGGTTATGTTTGCAGGTCCTTGATCAACATTTGGAGGCTTTCTTGAAGATTTATTACCATCAGATATTTAACTACAGATTGGGACAACCTTGGGGCAAGGAGGACGTCTTGTGATTCAGTATTTCTCATATCTAGGGAGTTCTACCTAGGATCTGAACCTGAAACTTCTTCTAAGGGGTTATCATAGCCCATTCTATCATCCTAGAGAGTTTCAAAGGTTTTGTAGGTGTTCCTCATACAAAACAAATTATTGAGCTATTCAGGGCTTCAAGAGGGTGCAGGTTGTATTAGGGTTTCAGCCATTGGAGGAGGAGGATTGAGTATTTGAGCTTCAGACTTCCAAGAGGGGTTTCCTTGGCCCTGATATAAATTTTGGTGGAGTTTGGCATGATTTGGACATTTCCTTCAGCTAGGCCAAAATATTGGCCTCTTATCATCCAACAGGTCGTACCAGCAGGCTGTACTAGTAGGTCATACCAGTAATCCAGGGGGTTGGACATTCACTTGTTGTTGGCATATTGGGTCTTCACATTGTAGTCAACCTTTGGAGGATTATTTTGTATTGTCGGGAGAATTTTGTAGCAGATCATGTCATCTATCTATTGGAGCCATCTGAGGACCATTCTAGATATGCTCTATATTGTATAAGGTTCATGATTTTTCATAATAAAGGTCAGATCTATGCTTGTGTTTTCCACATCTTGAGTATTGTTATGATCTTGCATGCATTGAGTAGATCTTGTATGAACTATGACTAGATAAATGAAATAAACCCTAAGGATGAAATATCAACAACTACCTGCATACCAAATAATTAATAAACACATCAGTAGTAGTTAGTGGTTTCAAGAAAAAAATTGGCTTGGGATCATTACAGCGGTATCAGAGCTTTGATCCTGTCATCTTGTGAGGATTAGTGCATGCATAGGTACAATGGTATATACATGGGAAGAAAGAAGAAACATGTAAGTGAAACATAGGCCAAAATGGAGGGTTTAGGTGAGGAAGGTGAACCCCAGGGCTTGACTTACATGGCAAGAGAATTCAATAAATCCATAAACCAAACAGAAAGTAAATTGGTCATCCACCTACAGGAGAACTATGACATAACCTACAGAGGACAAGCCGAAATTACTGAGACCTTGAAAAAGGTAGATGATAACTTGATGAAGGTGGACAATAACTAGACTAGGATAGATGAACTATTGTTGCAGATAACTCATAAGCGGAAAGGTCCAGAGATATATAAAAACAAAGAGACTGGTGGTTCATAGGGTGGAAACAAGTATAATCTAGAAAAGGCCCCAGATATAACTCTGAGCATATTCCCTATCATCAGTCTGAAGGGAGCCATGGAGGAGGTACCCCACATGGGAAAATGGGTAGCAGGGATACCCCTAGACCATACTTACCCATGTTCATAGATGGACAGGAACAACAGGAACAGGTGGATGATTTTGTCAAGCAGATGGCTCAGTGTACCAGGGAGTACCATGAGCTGGACTTGGTAATTTAGAGACAGATGTCTTTGGATCAATACTGCCAAATTAAGTTCAAAAACAAACCCAGGCCAAACCATAGAAGCAATTATGAGTTGGAATGAAGGGCAGGGAAGATAGAGATCCCATACTTTGATGGTACGACCAATATGAAAACACAGGTGTGGGTACAAAAGCTGGATACTTATCTATAGCTTAACCCTATGAGAGAAATGGAAGCCATCAAGTTTGCCACAATGTACTTGGATGGAAAAGCTCATGATTGGTTGTACCATGGATTGACCACACTAGGCCACAGTCATATCATGGCATACACAGATTTCACTAAGAGGCTCATTGACCATTTTAACCAAGGGGATCCAGAGTTGCATTTCAGGGAGCTCACACAACTTAGACAAAAAGGGGCACCGAAGGAATACATTGAAGAATTTCAGAGGCTAGTGGTCATGGTGCAAGATATCTCATGAACCAGACTTATGATGTTGTTTACTGAAGGGTTGATATAACACTTGAAGGGTTGGGTAAAGGCTTTCAAGCCTACCAATATATAGGATGCTATTTGGAGGATGAGGGACCTAGGACTAGTTGCCAAACCAAACGTTATCCCTAGACCACCTCTTAACACCGAAGGAAGAGATCAAAGACCTCTAGTGAACCTGAGAGGATGTGACCTAAGGGGGTTTGATAGGGGTCATGGAAGAATAAATGAAAACACCAGGAGGGAACTAAGGAGGAAGAAACTCTCCTTCATGTGAAAAGAACCATGGAACCCATCACACAAGTGCATGGGCCATGGCTAGGTAAACTACATAGAGGTGAATTCAGACAATGAGGAGGAGGAAAATTATGGTCAAATACAGAACATAGAGTGCGAAACCACAGAGGCAGCATAAGAAGAGGTCCTTAAACAGGACAATATGGCTGGGGGGAAAGCCACCTTGGCATCTATCATTGAGGTGCCCAAATTCATCACCTTCAGGATGAGGGGGGTCTTACAGGGACATAAAGTATCAATATTGATTGATGGGGGAGCCTCTCACAACTTCATTGACTCAACATTTTTGAAGAGGAGACATATACCCATAGTAGAATTTCAAGGGTTCAAGGTAGAGGTGGCAGGTGGTATCACTATGCCTTGTGACAGGTACATTCCAGGTATGAAGCTCACCTTGGGAAGGCATGAGCTAAGACAGGATGTCTATGTGATGGACCTTCTCGACACTAACATCATCCTAGGAGTTCAGTGGCTCAGCACATTAGGGCCTATCACCACCAACTACAAGACCATGGAGATGTCTTTTACAAAGGAGGGTGGATGAAAGGTAGTGCTAAGAGGCATGACATGTAATTCTGCTAGGGTAGTTATGGCCAAGAGGATGGAAGCCATCTTCAGGAGAGAGGAAATTGTGTATGTAGCTGAATGTAGGATTTCGACAAGTGTGGATGAGAAGGGTAATGTGCACTACTCCACAAAGCTCAAAGAGATCCTTGACAGACACCACAAGGTGTTTGGGCTGATTCCTCTAGGTGTGTCGCCGAACAGGGGGTTGGAGCACATTATTGAACTAGAGATAGGGGCTAAACCAGTCATCACCACACCATATAGGCACCCAAGGAAGTATAACGACGAGATAGAGAAGGCCATCAAGGAGCTTCTAGGCATGGGAAACATTAGGCCAAGCTCTATCCCTTTTGCTTCTTCAGTAGTCTTGGTCAAGAATAGATATGGGACTATGTGGATGTGCATTGAATGCTGGGCATTGAATAAAAAGACGATCAAAAATAGGTACCCTGTACCTAGGATTGATGAGTTGCTAGATGAACTACGTGGAGATGTCTACTTCACAAAGATTGACCTTCATTCTGGCTACCATCAAATCAAGATGAGGGAGGAGGATATCTCAAAAACAGCTTTCAGGTGTCATTACAACCATTATGAGTTCTTGGTGATGCCCTTTGGGTTAACCAATGCCCCAACCACGTTTCAATATTGCATGAACCATGTGTTCAACAAAAAGTTGAGGAAACACTTGTTAGTATTTTTCAATGACTTGTTCATTTAAAGAAAGACATGGGAGGAACACCTTTGGCATGTGGACCAAATCCTGTCTATCATGGAGAAACACTCACTGTATGCTAAGGAATCCAAGTGTGAGTTTGGGATGACAGAGGTAGTCTACTTGGGGCACATCATTGGAGCAAAGGGGGTATAGGTACATCAAGAGAAAATAAATGCCATTATGGAGTGGCCTACTTCTAAGACACTCACAGAGTTAAACGGATTCCTAGGCATATGAACATACTATAGGAAATTTGTCAAGGGGTTTTCTCAACTGTGTGGACCCTTGATCAATTTAACTAAAAAGGGGGCCTTCAAATGGGGTGACCAAGCTCAATCAACGATGGAGAAAATGAAAAAGGTGATGATCACATGCCCAGTCCTAGCCCTTCCAGATTTCAGCCTACCTTTCACCTTGGAGAGTGATGCCTCATGGGAAGGTATAGGGGCCATACTGATGCAGAATAGGCACCCTCTTTCCTATGAAAGCCAGAAACTCATGGGTACTGAGCTGCTTTAAAACATTTATGACAAAGAAATGGTGGCTATCATGCATGCACTAGCCAAATTTCGACAATATTTGGTAGGTGCACGGTTTGTGGTCAAATCAGATCATAACATTCTTAAATACCTATTGGAGCATAAGGACTTGAATGAAATGCAACAAAAATGGGTAAGAAAAATACAGGCATATGACTTCGACATTGAATTCATCAAAGGGAAGAACAACCTGGTGGATGATGCATTATCTAGGAGGCCATACATTTTCTCCATGATAGGGATGTCAGTTGACTGGAAGGACCACTTGGTGGTGGAGTATGCAAAGGATCAGTTCACTTGTCAGCTATTGGATGGATAGATACAGGATGATAACTTCAGGATCATGAAGGACCTCATCTATTACAAGGACCAAATTTTGTTGGTTCCTAGATCAGGTTTCAAGGCCAAGGTATTACATGCATGTCATAACTCACCAGTGGTAGGGAACCAAGGGATTAGTAAGACGTACATACAGGTGAGAGAGAGTTTCTCATGGAAGGGCCTCAAGGAAGATGTGATTAAGCATTTCAAAGAGTGCACTACATGCCAAGAGAACAAGGATGAGCACACTCACCCAACATGACTACTGCAACCCTTACCCATTGCAGAGCACAAGTGGGAAAACATATCCATGGATTTCATCACCGGCTTTCCCATAGCATAGGGAAAGGACTGCATTTTTGTAGTAGTGGATAGGTTGATGAAGTTTGAAAACTTCTTCTCCATAGCCATAGACTTCAAAATAGCACAGGTGGCCAAACTATTTTTCAGAGAGGTCTTCAGGTTGCACAACCTATCCAAGACCATTGTTAGTGATAGGGATAGAAGGTTCATGAGTACATTTTGGCAGAAATTGTTCAGATTGGTTGGCACGGCCTTGACCCCTAGTACCAGTTATCACCCTCAGATGGATGGTCAGACCGAAAAAGTCAACAAATGGGTGGAAGGCTACCTCAAGAATTACGTAGCAGGACAACAGAAAGCGTGGGTCAGATGGTTGCACTTGGGAGAATACTACCACAACACCACCCATCATGTATCCATAGGCATGAAACCATTCGGATCCTTATACAACTATGATCCAATATCCTTTGTGGAAATTTCCTTTGGGGATTGTAAGGCAGTAATGGTATAGGATTGGGTACAATAGAGCCAAGAGATCCTTAGAGAGTTGAAGGATAATCTACAGAGAGCACAAAACCAGCAGAAGGTCTAAGCAGACAAGCACAGAGTGGAGCGTACTTTTGAGTTTGGTGACTTAGTCTATCTAAGGCTCCAACCCTACAAACATGCTTCTATAAAAGGAAGTGGAGCAGAGAAGATACAACCATGCTTATTTGGGCCCTACATGATCAGCAAAAGGATAGGGGTCGTAGCTTATGAGCTGGAGCTTCTACAGGGCAACCGAATACACAACATCTTCCATGTATCCTACCTTAAGAAGGCCATAAACCAACACATCATTCCCATTGAGACACTACCTCCCATGGATGATTAAGGACAACTTTTTTTTATTTTGGAAGAGATATTGGAGGTTCGAGAGAAGAGGCTCCGGAAGAGAAGCATCAAGGAGTATTTAATCAGGTGGAAAGATCTACCCATTGAAGATGCCACATGGGAGAATCAACAGATGATATGGGAGACAGGTTTGGAATTGCTTGAGGACAAGAAATTTCAAGCAGAGGAGACTGTAATGTCCCGTACCCCTTGCTTAAGAGGTTTGTAAGGCTTAGTGGTCTAGGTGTCCCCACTAGGCCATAGTCTCACACTGAGGGAAAGGGTCAACCAAACTAAGGTTATATTCTTAAGTTGACTTGATATAAAGGTGAAAAAAGAGCTAAAAGATAACTCAATGAAGAAATAGAAGCATTGGAGGTTGAGTTAGGAGTTAACCCTAGGGTTAACCTAACTCAACAGAGAAATAGAAGAAAAGTATAAAGGAAAGGTTGGGGCGCACCTATGAGGCATTAAGGATTTTGGTATTTGCTTGTTGATGATCTTGAGCATAGAGTTTGAGGGTTTTGTTGTTACAAACCCTTGTGAACAACTCAGTGGTGAAAGACCCACTCACCTTATTCCAAGCTTAGTCTTGGGGATGAAATAATCCAACCACACCATTCTACACTCATCACAGATTCATCTATTGATTCAGGAGAGCAACAGGGTTGTACTATTCAGGGATTTCCAATAGGGGCGCACCATATCTTGAAGAAGAGTTTGATCCAGCCAATTGAGAGAGCCTTGGGGTATTCTGACACTTGGTTATGTTTATAGGTCCTTGACCAACATTTTGGAGGCTTTCTTGAAGAGTTATTACCATCATATTTTTAGCTATAGAATGGGATGGACTTGAGGCGAGGATGACGTCTTGTGATTCAGTATTTCTCAGATCTAGGGAGTTCTACCTAGGATCTGAAACTGAAACTTCTCCTAAGGGGTTATCACAACTCGATCTATCATCCTAGAGAGTTTAAGATGTTTTGGAGGTGTTCCTCATACAGAACAAATTTTTGAGCTATTCAGGGCTTCAAGAGGGCACAGGTTGTATTAGGGTTTAAGACATTGGAGGAGGAGGATTGAGTATTTGAGCTTCAGACTTCCAGTAGGGGTTTCCTTAGCACCGATCTAAATTTTGGTGGAGTTTGGCATGGTTTGGACATCTCCTTCAGCTGGGCTGAAATATTGGCCTCTTATCATCTAGCAGGACATACCAGCAGCCCAGGGGGTTGGACGTTCACTTGTTGTTGGCACAATGGGTCTTCACATTGTATTCATCCTTTGGAGGTTTATTTTGTATTGTCTGGAGCATTTTGTAGCAGCTCATATCATCTATCTATTGGAGCCATCTGAGGACCATTCCAAATCTTCTCTATATTGTATCAGGTTCATGCTTTTTCATAATAAAGTTTAGATCTATGCTTGTGTTTTCCACATCCTGAGTATTGTTATGATTTTGCGTGTATTGAGTAGATCTTGTATGAGCTATGAATGGATAATTGAAATAAACCCTAAGGATGAAATATCAATAGCTACATGCATACCAAATAATTAATAAACACATCAGTAGTAGTTAGTGGTCTCAAGAAAAAAATTGGCTTGGGATCATTACAGTGGTATCAGAGCTCTGATCCTCTCATCCTGTGAGGACTAGTGCATGCATAGGTACAGTAGTATCTACATGGGAAGAAAGAAGAAACATGCAAGTGAAATAGAGGCTGAAATGGAGGGTTCAGGTGAGGAAGGTGAACCCCAGGGCTTGGCTTACTTGGCAAGAGAATTCAATAAATCCATAAACCAAATAGAAAGTAAACTAGTCATCCACCTACAGGAGAACTATGACATAACCCGCAGAGGACAAGCCGAAATTACTGAGACCATGAAAAAGGTAGATGATAACCTATGGAAGGTGGACGAGAACCAGACTAGGATAGTCGAACTATTGTTGCAGATGACTTATAAGGGGAAAGGTCCAGAGATATATGAAAATAGAGAGACTAGTGGTTCACAGGGTGGAAACAAGTATAATCCAAAAAAGGCGCCCATATATAACTTTGAGCATATTCTCTATCATTAGTCTGAAGGGAGCCATGGAGTTGGCACCCCACATGGGAAAACGGGTAGCAGGGCTACCCCTAGACCATACTTACCCACATTCATAGATGGACAGGCATATCAGGAACAAGTGGATGATTTTGTCGAGAATATGGCTCAGTGTACTAGGGAGTACCATGAGCTAGACTTGGTGATTTAGAGACAGATGTCTTTGGATCAATATTGCCAACTTAAGTTCAAAAACAAACCTAGGCCAAACCACATAAGAAATTATGAGTTGGAACGAAGGGCAGGGAAGATACAGATCCCATACTTTGATGGTACGACCAAGATGACAGCACATGCATGGGTACAGAATATGGATACTTATCTACAACTTAACCCCTTAAGAGAGATGGAAGCCATCAAATTTGCCACCATGTAATTGGATGGAAAATCTCATGATTGGTGGTACCATGGATTGACCACACTAGGCCACAGTCATATCATGGCATACACAGATTTCATGAATAGTCTCATTGACCGTTTTGACCAGGGGGATCCAGAGTTTCATTTCAGGGAGCTCACACAGCTCAGATAGACAGGGGAACTAGAGGTATACATTGAATAATTTCAGAGGCTAGTGGTCATGGTGCAAGACATCTCATCAACCAGACTTATGATGTTTTTTACTGAAGGGTTGATGGAAGCCTTGAAGGGTTGTGTGAAGGATTTCAAGCCTACCCATCTATATGATGCTATTTGGAGGACGAGGGACCTAGGATTAGCTGCCAAACCAAAATTTATCCCTAGACCACCTCTTAACACCGAAGGAAGAGATAAAAGACCTTCAGTGAACCCGGGAGGATGTGAACAAAGGGGTTTTGACGGGGGTCATGGAAGAATAGATGATAACACCAGGAGGAAACTGAGGAGGAAGAAACTCTACTTCACATGCAAAGAACCATGGAACCCATCACACAAGTGCATGGGCCATGGCCAGGTACACTACATAGAGATGACTTCAGAAAATGAGGAGGAGGAAGATTACGGTCAAATATAGAAAATAGAGGCTGAAACCATAGAGGTAGCAGTAGAAGAGGGCCCAGAATAGGACAATATGACTAGGGGGAAATCCACCTTGGCATCTATTAGCGGGGTGCCCAAATTCAAGACCTTCAGGATGAGGGGGATCTTGCAAGGACATAAAGTATCAATATTGATTTATGGGGGAGCCTCTCACAACTTCAGTGACTCAACATTGTTGAAGAGGATACATATACCCATAGTAGAATTTGAAGGGTTCAAGGTAGAGGTGGCAGGTGGTAGCACTATGCCTTGTGACAAGTACATTCCAGGTATGAAGATCATCTTGGGAAGGCATGAGCTAAGACAAGACGTCTATGTGATGGACCTTCCGGACACCAACATCATCCTAGGAGTTCAGTGGCTCAGCACATTAGGGCCTATCACCACCAACTGCAAGTGATAAGGAGATCATGTCCTAAGTGGAGAAAATGCTCAAAATTGAACTTGCTCAGAAATGATTGAAGTTGGAACGACCGGATAGGTCTCATCGTTACGATCTTGCTAGTGCGAACGGCACGCAAAACCGACTCTGCATGACAAAGTTATCCCAGTCAGAAATTTTTTATTTCATTATAAAATAATAT
>JZKD02S2148915.1:93058-108646 GCA_000966675.3 Picea glauca | reverse complement strand
TCTTTAATCCTATCTCTCAATTTGTGATTTTATTCAACCCCTCCTTGGGTTGATTGTTTATGTTTTTCCATTTCTTGAATTATATCCTTCATTGTCTGCAAATCACTCTTGAACCCTAAAAATCTATCCTCTATTTGAGTTTGAATGGTATCTTTAAATTTTTTATCAATCATTGCCTCTAGCTCTATTTGGAGTTTTACATCTCTTTCTTCACTCCTTTTTTCTAATGTTTCTAACTCTATTTGGAATTTGGCATCTCTCTCTTCTCTTCTTTTTTCTACTGAGTCCATATAATCATAAAGGATCTCTAGGGTGATTTTGGGGGGGCTCCCATTGCTAGGATGAGTTTTTGGAATAGGTGGTGGAGTGCTCATATTGAAAAGAAGAGAAAAATGATGTAACAATTATTATTATGGATTGACTCTATCACTCAAATCAACTTTTACTTATGAAACTTAAAATAAAAAATATTTAAATCTCTTTACGTAAAATTAAAATTGAATCAAAGTTAAAAGTGACTCACCTCGAGTATTACCATTTCTACTGCAAGTAATAAATTACCTGTTGTCGAGCCTGCCACCTGCGCTGCACTATTACGGTCGGTTCCTGGAGACTAAAAAGACAGGATGATTCCAGAGCGGGGGGGGGGGCTCATACAAAAATGTAACATCCAATGATAGAGAAGGGACAAGAGAAAAGAAGTCTACCTTTGAGCCATCGTCGCATTTAAGAGACTATCTCCTAACAAAAGAATAGGGACTCAGAAAAGAAATGGATGTGGAGCCAAGCACGTCTCATCCAAAGGAATATCATGGATGGGAACTTGGAAAATTCTTACCACAATCAGAAAAACCTCCTCGATATCTCATCAATTTGACAAGGGTGGGAAAGCACACCTAGTTCATGCGGGAGCATGCCCTAATCAACAAGTTCCTAGGACTCGGGCCCTCTGAACGTGACCTAACAAGGTAGATCAAAGACTGGTGGAACCCTAAAGGAGACTACGAGGTTCATCTCAGCTCCAAAGGATTTTTCACGATCATCCTCTACAACCTTGAAGACAAGGAAAAAATCTTTGATAATGGGTCGTATTTCTACAAATCAGCTGGGTTATTCCTGCGATTTTGGAAAGACTGTTTCAGTCCAAAAAAGGAGGACTTAACAATGGCTTTAGTATGGATCCGACTATACTCCTTGCCTCGGGAATTCTGGCTGGAAGAGATACTTATGGGAATAGGGAATACCATGGGGAGATATGTAAAATCATCATAAGCTACAAAGAAAATAAAATACACCTCCTATGCCTGAAGCTGTGTCTACATGGACATCTCAAGAGCCTTACCTAGATCTGTTACTCTGGAATATCAGAATGAGGATTGGAACCAAACGATCAACCGTGAAAACATCCCCTTTCGTTGCAGAAAATGCCATGAGCATGGCCACCTCTTTAGAGATTTTCCCTTGAATACCCAAGCCCCCAAAGTTGGAGACAACAAAAAAAAATAAGGATTTATCACAGTCATAGGTCAAAAAAAAATCCCTCCAAGGAAGCAGAATCCTGGCACCTCTCCAAAGATTTCAACCAAAAACTCCTGTGATATCCTGAATCAATTGCCAGAAGACAAAGAGATCCAAAACCCACACAAAGAAAAAAGTCAAGAGAAAGGAAAAAGCTAGGCTGAGCCCCCCTCGACACAGGACATAGAGGCTATCCCATGGGACAAAATGGGAATAAATGGGGACACCCAGATGCAATTGGATGTACAATATCTAGAGGACATAGATATTGAACAACTTGAGGAAGCTCTCAATCAAAAGGATCTGCAAACCATTCCTGTAGAGAAACTCCGCAAAGTCCACAATTTTTTCATAGAGTCCACAACAGGATCTACAACATGGCTGGGCATAGCCACAGATCCAGGTACAGACTCAAATAGGGAACCACAGGAAAACAAAAGGAGGGGGCGTAAATTGCCCCAACAACTCATCAAAGAGGAAGGGAACCTCATGCTCAACTTAGGACAGATCCACAGGCTCTTGGAGGGATACCTCCACCCCCTTACACAATCATCATGATGAAGATAATCACCTGGAACATCAGAGGACTCAATGGTAGATCCAAACAAAGGATCCTCTGAGACTGAATTCAGGAAGAAAACCTAGATGTCCTCTTGTTACAGTAGACTAAATGTGTTGGAATAGAAGCTGAAACCATCTTCCACCGAAGCTGGAGAGGGTGCGATTTCATCCATTTTGATTCCTTGGGTGCATCTGGAGGATTATACATTTTATGGAACCCTAACGCTGTCACAATGAGTCGGCCCTTTTCTATCATAGGCATGCTCAAGACATATTTCATGGTAATATGGTCGACCAAGGAAGGAGTCATCACAAATGTTTATGGGCCTTAGAGTGAACAAGACAAAGAAAGCTTCCTGAAAAGAATAAATCACATCAAAACACTTTTGAATATGCCTAATTGGGTCCTAAGAGGAGACTTCCACATGATCTTGATGCTGGAGGAGAAAACTGGTGGAACCAAAAGGCTGGAGAAAGACAGTGGTAAGTTCAGATCACTCATTAACCAATTAAATCTAGTATATATTGAAACCCAAAATGGCATATTCACCTGATCCAACCAAATATCTGGTCATCAACAGGTGGCATGCTGTCTAGACCATTTCCTAGTAGCGAAATCCATGCTAGAGGAGGACCCTAACATGGAAACAAATATCCTACCAAAAACAGGCTCGGACCAATGGCCTATAGCATTCTGTCTAGACTCGGGGGACACTCCCAAAATCAAACCCTTCCATTTTGAGAAATTATGGCTCTCTCACCTTGATTTCCATCAGCTCACAAAGTCCTGTTGGGACTAGGCTGAAATAGACCATGAAACCTGCATGTACAGATTCCAACAGTGCCTTAAAAACTTCAAGCAACACCTGAAGCTCTGGAACAAAACTACCTTTGGGAACATATTCGAACGCATGTAGGAAATTGAACACAGATTAGAACCCCTGCAACAAACATTCATATTTGGAATTAGGACCACAGACTTACTGAAAGAAGAGGAGGAACTTCAAGCAAAATTAGAAGAGTGGAAAAAGAAAGAAGAAATTTCGTGGCACCATAAATCCATAGTTCAATGGCTCAAAGAGGGCGAGAGGAAAACAAAGTTATTCCACCGAGCAATGGTGCACTGTAGATACATCAATCGAATAACCCAACTAGAGGATGGCCAAGGAAACCCTATAAGAGAACACTCCCATATTGCCAAGGAGCTAAACACATACTATAAAGATCTTGTTGAGCCTCTAAATTGACATCCCCACTACCCTATTATACTCCTCATCGATACCTTTTTGGCTTACCTAAGCTTGTATAAATGAAAAAGAACACTACCATTAGCCATTGATGAGGTCATAAGGTAAAGTATAATTAATTCATGCATTTTTGTGGTTTATTGAGCTAGGAGACTAAATGTTTCATGTACTAATGTTTCAATTTTCCATGTATAACCTTTGACCTCTAGATGATTCCAGCCTTTCTGTACTAGCTCAGTTATCCAGTACTTATGTGCCAAATTGTCACTGTCTGAATCCGGTACCAAGCGCACCTTCCATTCAGATCCGACACTGAATCTCACCTGTTGCGATCTAGTACCAACGGCCACATAATGTTGCGATCTGGTACCAACCACTTGTGCACTGTTCAGATATGGTACCATTTACCAAATCTCACCTGTCACGATCCGATACCGATATAGGAAGTATAATATACCAAGTTTATCTCCAGATTGTACTAAAGATAATTGTTGGATGTTTGTTGAATCATTAAAGCTCTAGCAAGGTTATGATAAGCTTGTTTTCCTATTGCGTCATCCTCATGCACTTAGTTTCATGAGTATGAAGCTTAAAATATGTAACCGAATATATAAATTTGACAATTGACTGATTTGCTAAAGATTTCACCTCCTTTTTTTTCACAACTAAGACTGTTTAAATAGTTATGGCAAGGATGGTGGAGGTAGTAGAGAGTTAGCATAACACAGTATGTGAAGCAACATTGCATATTGTAGAACACATTCTGAGTTGAAGTTTTAATATAAGGATGTCAATTATTTCTAGGTTTTGACCATTTATGAATGAATGTGAGTTGAGTTGTTAACATAGTTTAATTCTATGTTTTGAAATTTAAGTAAGAGGAATGTGTGGATTGAAAGAAAGATTACTGTAGACTCCAGTCGATGACCTGTTGAAGTGGCAAGGGCCCACCACCCAACAAAGGTCAACATCCTTATAGATTAGTGTTAGTAGTTTATTTCAATAGTATAGATGTTAGATTAGTTGAATCTTAATTCTTTCGGATGATAGAAGTATAGTTTAGACTAGGATTTCGATCATACGATTGTTTGGAGATATTTACTTACTCGGTTTCGCATATGTTATGTTTCTGTTTTTATGAAGTTGATTTTGTTTCATGGACATAAATTTTGGCAGCAGTAGTCAGACATATTTAAAGGCGAACTAGTGAAGTTTACAATAGCACATTGTGAACCACAACATACTCAGTATATTGACTATTGAACTACCCATGCTATGTCTTGATGATTGATGTGTCATTTCCATTTCAGAAGTGTGACTGCATAGTTAGTTTTCTGGGTCAAATAGCAGAGTTGATTTGTCAAAATAACTCCATCTCATACTTGCATGTGCCATAATGGAGTAGATAGCGTCTTTGTGAAAGACAACCAAAGTGTGTTTTGATTTGCTAGTTTGTTTTATTTCCAGCATGCTTAATCTAGAATAGTTCTATACTCATGACATTAGAATTACCTTTCTTACTGGTGTCCTGTAACTCTATTGATTACGAATCCTAGATTGATCATTAATGAGTGCATTATATTGAAGATATAAGTAGCAAAACATTTTGGCGTCGTTGCTAGGGAGTTGCAAACAGTAGAAAGTGATTTTTTTTTTAGATTGTTTGCATAGTTTTTGAATGATTTTAAAGGCTTCTTGAGGGAGGAGGATAAAACGTTTAAGATGTGAGTGAAGAGACATGTGGCCACTAGAGTGGGGTTCTCCGAAGTCAGTTTGCCTTCTTACCTTCTATATAGAATTAGGATTTCAATTCATTTAAGAATCGAATTTCCATTTTATGCATAGATATAGAGATAATAAGGGTAGATTTGTAAGCTCTAAAGATTCAAAAACAACCCCCCCCCCACTAATCCAATTCACATTGGTGCAGGAAAAATTCCACCAGGAGAAAGTTCAAGGGGAGCCAGCAAGGCTCCAAAAGAAGAACCTAAAACGGAAGAATCAACATTGGGGTGGGTAGAATGTGAATCTGTTGAACGTTCAGGAGACACAAAAAATCCAGTTTTTGAACCATCTATTAGTGGAATGGCAGAAGAAGAAGGAAATGCAACCACTAAAACTGAGACCTTTGGGTTTCCAATATTGGATATTTCCATAAACATTAGCATGAAGAATATCCCACTATCATCACTACCCACTTTTAGAGGTATGTCAACTGAAGACCCCAATTTATTTTTATTCAAGTTTGACATATTATGTAGAAGCTATAACTACTCAGATGATGCCCAAAAACTTAATCTATTTCCTTCTACAATTAAATATTCATCCTTAAGATGGTTCATGAGCTTAGGAGAAAATACAATCCTCTCTTGGGATCATATGAAAGACACATTTTTACGGAAATACCAAGACTATTGTAAGGATAATGCTAAAAATGACATTTTTAAAATGCAGCAAATAGAAGATGAAAGTCTTGAAGAATACTTAGAAAGGTTATTATACAACTACCAGAAATCAAAATTATTCACCACAGACCCAGCTGTAGTAAGAACCGTATTTTTGAAGGGTATTAGAGATGACTGCATAGAAGTTTTAAATTTGTTAAGTTCAGGAGATTTACACCAAATTAATTTTGCAGAGATTGTAGATTACTGTCGAATATACTCAAGAGGACAAGTTAAAACAAGCAAATCACCAAGAGATTCTTTTAGTAGAAATACAAGGCAAAGATCAGGAACTGTCACCGGAATTGAGTTAGGAAAATTATTAGAAAACTTTAAAACAGACATCTTGAGCACAATCAGTAACCAGTTAGATACCTTAAAACTGAAAAAGAAAAAAGAAGAAGAGACTATTTTAGCAATCTTATGTCCTATATGCCAAAAGAGGCATGGTTAGAAACAATGTCCATTAAATGTCATATAAATTTGTGGCATGTGTACACTAGAGAACCCCACATATGAGTGTCTAACTTTTCTTGAACTACAAGCCATGTATAGGGGAGAAGGAGTCCCACAAGAACAATCATACCCTTCCATAAGACCTTGGAGAGCACAAAACCCCAATGCATTTTATGACCCTAATGCACAGTATCAATAGTAACAATGGGGCCCTTTCCCAATGACCTATCCACAATGGACACCTCAGCAAGCCCAAACTCAACCTTGGAAACAAGGTTGGAGGGGGCCTGTGTATGGAAATCCCTCTTACCCTACATATACACAGTATCCTGCAAAATTTTCCCAATTACTACCTAGATTCAACCCACCACAGATGCAAGATTTACTCCCACCTCCTATACAACAACAATTTACAACCCCCTTGAACCCTAACCAGCAGCAACAAGCACCTATAAATGCCAATAAACAGCCACAAAACCAAGCTGCCCACAACCCTTCGAGACCAATAGCAATCCCTGCCCATCCAGTCCCTAACACCAATAATTGACCCACCCACCCTATGCAAAATACAGAAGTTCAAACCTTTCCCACCTATGAAATTCAACTATGATCAGGGAAAGATGTAAATCAATCAAATCATGTAGTAATAATTCAGGAAGAAAATGATAATCATTTTGAGGAAGAAAACACTCAAACCACCCCTACAGAAGAAGAGACGTCCCCTTCTATTCCAATCACTTCTCAGTCTATATGAGTACCTCAACAGGTTAATCTTCCACCGTACCCTGAAAGACTATTAGTAAATAAACCTGACCCACCCTTGCACAAAGATATAGAGGATGAATTACGAAATGTATGTATAAAAATACCTTTGTTGCAAGACATTAAGGATATCCCCATATATGCCAAAATCATAAGGGATCTTTTCCTTAAGAAACCAAGAAGGAAGTCGAAGGAACCTCCCCTTGTTCAGGTGGTGGTACAATTATCTGAATTTATTTATGAAATTCCATACAAATATAATGACCTTGGGAACCCAGTAGTCACTGTTGAAATTAATGGTATTTCTTTACTAATCACCTCATTGATTTGGGTGAAAAAATTAATGTAATGCCTTTTGACACTATGCAAAATCTCCAAATCAACCAATTAAGACCAACCCAAACCATGATAGAGTTGGCAGATAAGTCATTCATTAGCCTTGCTGGAAGTTTAGATGATGTCACAGTCACTCTAGCTTCTTGGGAATATCCAGTAGACTTTCTAGTCATCTACTCTAAATCATCCTCCAAACTAGGACACCTTGTGGTTGTTGGTCGTCCTTGGCTTTCCACAACAGATGTCTTTATCATTTGTCAGTCTAGTGAGATGACTATATCCAATGGCACACATAGCCAAAAGCTTGTCCTCTTTCCTCTTGCCCAACCGGCACAGGAGATACCTGTCTGGTTAGAAAACCCTTATGGAGAAGAAAATTTCATCAGACCCCTATTAACACTTGAACAGGTAAGAGGAATGCAAGAACAATCAGATGAACAAGTCTTAAGTTTATTTTTGGCTGATACAAATTGTATTGAATACCCGAGGTCTTTTGCAAAATTGTCACACATTTTCAGTTCTGGATTTCAACAAACTTGGAACCCTGATATCAATCAATTATATACTTTATCACCATCTTCCTCAGAGAAGGAAGAAAGTACTGAACTTGTTGAGATTATCCCAGGAAAACCTTTCTATATCAACTCTAGTTTCGAACCAGAACAAAAGACACAAGTAATTGAAATGATCCAAAGACAATTTAATGCCTTTGCATGGGATTATGCAGACATGAAATACATTCAACCTGACACATGCACACATCATATATACACTAATGACCAAATCAGACCAGTTAGACAGCCTCAGTGAAGGATGAATCCATCCCTTAAAGATATTGTAAAAGAGGAACTGCAAAAACTCCTTCAAGCCAATCTCATATACCCCATTTTATATAGTCAATGGGTGTCTCCACTTGTCATAGTTCCCAAGAAAAATGGTAAGTGGAGAATATGTGTAGACTTCAGGGAGTTGAACAAATCCACCCATAGGGATTATTTTCCCTTACCATTTATTGATTAGGTGTTGGATACCTTGTTCGGAAAGAAGTATTTTTCATTCCTAGATGGGTTTAGTGGTTATAACCAAATACAAATAGCACTCAAATACCAGGAGAAGGCCACTTTCACCTACCCATGGGGAACCTATGCTTATAGGGTTCTTCCTTTTGGACTTTGCAATGCCCCAGCCACTTTTCAAAGGGTTGTCCTAGCCATTTTCTCTGACTTGACCAATGATTGCGTGGAAGTCTACATGGATGACTTTATAGTCCATGGAAAAGACTTCCAGGAAGCTTTGACCAGTCTAGAAAAAGTCTTGATTAGGTGTAAGGAAACTAATATTTCCCTAAGTAATGAAAAGTCAAAAATGTTTCTCACTAAAGGTATTGTTTTGGGACATCACATCTTTGGTTCTGAAATGAGAGTTGATATGGCAAAGATTCATATTATCACACAAATTAGAATACCTTCCTCACAAAAGGAATTTTGTATCTTTTTAGGGCATACTGGCTACTATAGAAGATTCATTCCGAATTTTACAAGCCTAGCTACCCCTTTATTCAATTTATTATCTAAAGAAGCCAAATTCAAGTGGGATAATGAATGCCAAATATCTTTTGAGATTCTAAAACAGAAATTGTCAACTACCCCTGTATTAAGAGGAACAAATTGGTCCCTTCCTTTTCATATATGTACCGATGCCTCAGACGTAGCTCTTGGGGAAGTTCTTTGAAAAAGGGAAAATCAAATGCCTTATGCTATTTACTTTGTCAGTAAAAATCTATCTCCAACTGAAGTTAATTATATGGTCATAGAAAAAGAATTGCTAGTTGTGGTCCATGCTATCAATAAATTTAGACACTATATTATAGGATATCAAGCTTTTGTACACACTGATCATTCAACCATCAAATTCTTAATGAACAAACCTGTAACAAATCCTAGATTTACAAGATGGTTATTATTATTACAAGAGTTCAATATCAACATTATTGATAGACCTGGTAAGGATAATCTTGTGGTTGATTTCTTATCTAGAATGATTCATCTAGGAGATAACGCACCAGTAGAAGATAACTTTCCTAATGAAAATTTGTTTTATATTTCTACATTCACTCCTTGGTATGCAGATGTAGCTAACTATCTTGTGACAGGGAAGATGCCTCAAAAATTGTCTCCTAGAGAAAAACAGAAAGTAATTCAGCTAAGTGCAAACTATATGTGGCATGATGATTGTCTCTACAAAACAGGACCAGATTTGGTAATCAGGAGATGTGTAAGGGAAGATGAAATTCATGATATCTTGCAAGCCTGTCATGATAGTCCTTGTGGAGGACACTTCGTAGACAAGAGGACCACTTATAAAGTTCTGCAATCTGGTTATTATTGGCCTCATATTTTCAAAGATGCTAAAACCTATGTATCCAATTGTGATGAATGCTAATGAATGGGTAAGCCTACTGTACAAGACCAAATTCCACTTCAAGCCCAAGTAGTCATTGAGCTTTTTGAGAAATGGGCATTAGATTTTGTAGGGCCCATTAACCTTGCATCTAAAAAGAAAAAGTACATACTTGTATGTACTGACTATGTGACTAAGTGGGTTGAAGAAAAAGATTTTCCAGCTGCAAGTGAACAATCAGTGGTAGATTTCCTTTTTAATGACATCTTTACTAGATTTGGTGTACCTCAAGAAATTGTGATTGATCAGGGAACACAATTTACCGCTAATCTCGTCAAAGATGTTACATAACAGTACCAAATTAAACACATGAAATCTACACCCTACCATCCATAGGAAAATGGACAAGTAGAATCTACCAACACAGTTATTGAGTCCGTTCTTACCAAAACAGTACAACTACACCACAAGGACTGGGCTGACAGATTACTAGAAGTCGTATGGGCTTATAGAATCACTTGGAGGAATACAATAGGACATACACCCTACGAGTTGGTGTATGGGAAGCAAGTACTTCTCCCCATAGAATTCCATATCAAAACCTTCAGGACTACAGTACAAGTTGGCATGAACATGGATGAAGCCCAACAACAAAGACTCTTGCAGCTTAATGAGTTGGATGAAATCAGGCAGGAAGCACTTTAAAGAACCACCCTCATTCAAGAGAAGAGAACAAAATGGCATGACAAGTATCTCAAAAAGAAAAATTTTCAATAAGGAGATTGGGCCCTGTTGTATGACGGTACATTCAAGAACTTCCAAGGTAAGTTAACTACTCATTGGATGGGACCCTATGAAATTGACACTGTCTATGACAATGGTTCAATCAGGATAAAAACAATTAACGAACAACAAACACCACTACTTGTGAATGGTCACTAGTTGAGAATTTATAACAAACCCCTATCAAGAGAGGAATTTTTTACTCGTATACTACAAAATTCAGATATGCAAGTAATCAATAAAGAAGAAGACCTTCCTACTAATCCATATTGATTGATTGGTTTATTTTTAAAGCTTTTGTACATAGGTTTGGATTGTGTTTTATTAATAAGCTGAAGGTAACAAGGGATTCTTACCTCCTTTTGTTTTACTTTCGCATTTTATCTTTGTAGGTAGATTTCTATAATTTATTTGATCCTTCAAGAACTTGCTAAACATCAGTTTGTAGGCATCAACAATACTCCGGTACCAGAATTCTATCCTTATACGGTACTATCAGGACACATCACCTAATTGAGAAGGAATGCTACACATATTTTAAAAAGCTTATGAAGTATGAAGCCATGCAGAAACCACTTAAGTTGGAACCAAGAAGCCGAATGAAGCATCAAATGACAGCTCTTATGAAGCAATAATTTCTTTTGGTTATGTTGTTGACTAAAGGGAAGCATCTTTAATTTCTTTTGGTTCTGTTGCTAGCTAAAAGGAAGAATTTTTAATTTATTTTGGTTCTATTGCTACCTAAAAGGAAGTATTTTAATTTCTTTTGGTTGACAAAGAAGACATAATCTTTACCTATGATTGTTAAAAGAACCATTCTTAATGTGCTTTAAAGTCTAGAGGTTTCCCTTATCCAGTATTTCAACATGATTAAAGGGATAAAAACTATATTAGCCTACAAGTAACTATCTCATCCTAACTAGACTTCAATAGTATTCATTGGATTACCTTTTCTAAAGAGTAACATATGAGTATATGAACACTCTCTGTCATGGGCACACTAGGAAAACTTTTATGGAAGAGGATGTATCAATACCCTAAGGTAACTTTAGGTCATTCTCTTATGGACAAATGTAGATAAAATTATACATATGGATCCAATGTGCAATACAAAAGTTTTTTTCTTCAAACAAATCTTTAAAGACATACAAATAAGAGAATACACCTTCCAACCCAATACCATCCCAGCCTGTAAAAAGGTTTTCAGATGAGCCTCCCCTGTCACCATGCAAAAACACTCTTTAATAAAATCAAAATAGGTGACTATGGACAAGAAGCCTGTGATGGAAAAAGGGTTTAAGAGACTAACCCACCGAAATACTGAATAGGTCTACTGGAAGCGGGTGCCGGTCTGTGGTATGACTAGGAAAACCCATCAAGGTACTAAACATGCCTGTTGGCAATGGGGCATTATGCCTGGGGAAGGGATGTCTCTCACTAATTATCACAACTACCCCACCAGAGTACTAAACAGGCTTGCTGGCAGTGGGTTCTGGTTGAGAAATATCTAATCTATACTTGTCTGATTGAAAAATACACTTTTGTCATCTAAAATATGAACACTACAAGAAAAACTGATTGTTAACATTTATGAGATACAACTCTAGATTACTAAACAAAGATAATTATTACAAGAAAATGTCCATTTGAGAATTACCCTAAGTCAACCTTACCGGTCTAACATCTAAAGCCTACATTACCTAAGAAGGAAACTTCTTAAGAGTGGAGCCCTAACTAGGGAGTCTAATCTACTTATATTGTGAAATTTATCCATAACATCTAATGATAGTAAATCCCTTAAGCAAGTTAGATTGGATCTGTTCTTTTGGAAAATATATAAAAAAAAACCTCCCTATTTTCACTACTGAATGCTACCCTTATTAATAAGTCATCAAAAGAAAGGCAATTCCAATTTTTTTTAGGCATGTGATCATATGCTAGGTGATAAATGTACTTCTGGAATTTGATTTGGGTTTTTTTCTCTTATCATCTTTTCTCCATTATGATACAGAGTGTTGAATCTTCTTGCATAAGGATATGCAACATCCTTGGCATGGGGGAGGATCAAAGAGCCCCTTCATAACTCTTTTTCAGACTCACATCTCATCTTTAGAAACCAACATGATCACCCTACAACCCTGCAGAACCAAACACAAAAGAAGATAAGCATAGAATAAAGAAGTTTCATGAAGTACAAGAAATTCTAGTACTAATCTTCCAAAAAACTCCAGCCTAAAAAGATGAACTCCGACAATATATAAGATTCAAATACAAAGGCAGTCACGTATGCTATGGGTATTGATCATACAATGGTAAAAGAAAAGGTAACATGGTATTATTTATTTTCCTTTTCTTATAAAACTACAATAGGTATGAAAATGTATACTAGACGTTATGATCTTAGTGTTAAAACCATGGACCTATCCCTCATACCCATATGCCTAACCTTAATCAATCCTCTCATCACATAAGTGCTCGAAAATGATTGAGGGAAAAATCACATCAAAAGTATGAATATGAAGCATGTCTGGTAATGATGGGCCACAAACATGCTTCATCATTAAGAAAATCACGAACTTATCTTGTGTCATGAGCCATGATTCAACATCAAATTCACCGCTCAGAGGTCCAATCACCTATCCTGCTTTGACACCAAACGTTCCATCCCCATCATTACGCTAAACAGGCAGAAATGAAATGACTTATCTGGGTGGCGAAGCCATCCAGACGAGCCTCATATTGTCTTAATTTCCCTTTGCGACATCTTTACTTAAACTCACCATTCGAATTAGCAACGCCATCAGCATATCTTTTCTTGTTACTGTAACAACCCTAGTTGAATATATGCTTAGGGATTATTAAGTAAAATTTATTAGGTAATTAATTTTTCTAACATGTTATTAACTAAACAAAGATTGGTATAATGATATTAATTAAATATTTATTAATTAATTAATTGTTATAATTTTGAGTAATTAATTAATTAATTAATTACCTATTACATTCAATGACTGGTATTAAATTTAAGAGGGTTAATAAATTTAATTTTTAATTAAAGGATTACATATACGAAGGGGATAAGAAGCATTAAATGTAAGGATAAGAAATATTAATAATCGGATAAGACATTAACTAAAAGGATAAGACAATGAATGTATGGATAAGGAAATAAATGAGGAGGAAAGGGTCAGTGAAGGGGGGATATGAGGGGAGGAGGCTTACGAAAGGAGGGGGATTATTATTTTTCAGGGTTCTCTTGGATTGGCTGGTTCAGAGTTTGAGTTCTGTAGTCGAGAAGGATCAGTACGGGGGGCACCGGTTTGATGGGGGTACTGGGCACGGGGGCCAGGATATCCATATGGTATCCTTGAGCTAGGAAGCCGGATAGGCTGCTCCTAGATGACAGGGAGGAAACACAGTTTGGGCAGAGTTGGTCAATGGCATCAAGTTGGGCAAGGCAGCAGCAGGAAGGTCAACAAGACAAGCAGAAGCAGCAGGAAGGTCAACAAGACAAGTGGAAGGTTAGCATCAGACCAAGGTATTTTAATTTACGTATTTGTTTTATGCATTTAAGGAATATGAAGTGTTATAAGGTTGTTCGTAAGATATTATGTTCATTTCAATAAATTTTATATATCTTGATTATGAAGTAAAATAAATGTTAGGTTAGAATTCCTTAAAATAAATTCTTTTGGGTTTTATAAGGCTTTGTAGAGATGAACCCTACACATGGTATCAGAGCTTCAGCTTGAAGCACTGGGGCCTTAAGGGCCTACCTACCCACCTACCCAGCTTAGCTCCAGCTCCACCTAGCCTGCAAGCCAAAAACACATTTTCTTTGTTAGTTACATAGATCTATATATAAACAATATGCCCATAATATTCTACACAGTGGAAGTATTAAGTGAATTTTAACACTTGCTTCCATTAAACAAACAAAGAGTTGTGTTGTGTTACTTCTAATGTTATTTTTCTTTCATTATACTGATCTGCACTCTGAAACCCAATAGACTATAGCTGCATCACCCATGTAGTACTTTTATTGTGTAGAATATAGCAGAAGAAGCATACTTTAGAAATAAAATATTAAAAAAAAAAAGAGGGCCAGGGGAAAAGCGTACAAAACAACTAAATTATTTAATGTAATAACAATGATTTCTGCAGTCAAGTTGTCGATGGAGCAAAGCAGAGATCCTCTACAAGGAGGAATGATCTAATCGCTACTCAACTCCTAGAGAGTAAGAACCATCAGACAACACTCAAAACCTCTATTAGGGTGATTCGAATCTCAAATTATAAATTCATGTTTATGATAAATTGACATACCAGATTTAAATCTCAATCCAATCAGATCACAGGTTCTTCAAGAATTTGAAATAGTTCGCATGCCCGGTCTATTCATCCATCCAACTGTTTGTTCATCTGTCCAACTGTTCAGTTCTTCTACTTCTTCGGAGAATTCAAAAGAACCCTTCTCGTGCTTGTTTTTTCACGATGATCAAAATGATACAAAACCAAATAGGTCTCAAAGGTAGAGTGTATGCTCCCATAATCGATCTTATAGATTCCATTAACAAACACGCTTTGTATTAGACCACCAACTCATGCTCTGGAAGAATTTCCATTCTCATGAGTACTCCACAACACAAAATGATGCCAACAAGTCTCATGCTCTCTCCGCCTTGGCGCTTCAACCATGCAAACCTTCGCTGCTTCGATTTCTTCAACAATTCATAAATTGCTCGCTGGTGGGAATTGAAAGAAGCTAGCTTGTTAGCTCGTTGTCGGTGGAAAATGAAGGAACCTCTGACTCGTAATCCTTTTCCTGCATCTCCCCAACCTGTCTATGCAACTTATGCTGCTTAAATTATATAACCTTGCTCTGATACCATGTGTAGGGTTCAACTCTACAAAGCCTTATAAAACCCAAAAGAATTTATTTTAAGGAATGCTAACCTAACATTTATTTTACTTCATAAAAAACATATATCAAATTTATTGAACTGAAAATAATAGCTTACGAACAACCTTATAACACTTCATATTCCTTAAATGCATAAAACAAATACGTAAATTAAAAT
>JZKD02S2148915.1:31896-44494 GCA_000966675.3 Picea glauca | reverse complement strand
TTAGGTCTTCTTACATCCGTCTTATTCTATTTTATTGAAAGGTCTTATTAATATTGACCTTTATTACATCCGAATACATTGATCTACCTATGTGCGGGTTAGGACCTTAACAATATGATAGACTCCCCTTTTATGAGGAGGATAGAATATGATATATTCATTTAAATTTAAGATTATAAGTAATAAAATAATAAATAAAGTTATCTTAAATTTATATTTATTATATATTAAATATTTTTTTTTAAAACATAAACTTTATTATTATTAAATTATATTTAAAAGTATAAAATTCTATATATTTAAGTATACCTATTGTAAATGGGAACATTTAATAGGTTTTTAGTCCTTAATACTTTTTATATGGATAGAATTAAATGTGGATGGAATATTCTTGCAGTCATAATAAATCAAGGGTTGTGCTTGCTTTTATAAAGGAGTATGTTTATGTGTTTATCTTTTCACATTTACTTAATCATATTAAGAAATCACTTGATCACGAGGTGATTGCTAGTGATTAATAAGTATTTCATTTGATTTTGACTAACTTAGTCATGGAATATGTGGGGTGTGAAGCCTCTCATGGTTGGTTGGCGTTTCATTTTGGTTCTCATAATTGTGAAGCATAACAATTGTTTCAATTAAAGGGACGTTACATTGGAAGGCGTTTCATATTTCAATGGGAATGGGTGTAGAAATGGGTGTAAATGAGAGTGGGAGCGATGCTCAACTCTTTCTGGGAAATGTGGAGAGCCTCACAGCTCATTGATGGATGGGAACCCCAATCCTTCCACCAAAATCTACCCTTTTCCAAGCCCTGCCATGGGTAAGTCCACCATCATCTACAACTACTCCCTGCCATCGGTGCCTAATCTCCAATTAGGGAAGCCAACTTCGATGGGAAAACCTTGAAATTTGGGATTTTGATGTAATATGTTTCCTTACCCTACATAACATTAACATTAAAGTATGGAACTCTTTTTTTATTACATTTATTTTAAAGAGAAGTGAGATTTTGTGTACAAAAATTAATGGCACTTAAAATAACACTTCCCATCTGTTCGAACCTCCATTCCATTGTCAATCTACAATACACTTTATGTTTATATATGTTTATATAGTGAATACAGACTTCTGTGAGGATTCATAAAATGTAAAACTGTAGAAGTTACAAGTGACATACCATTTATAACAACTTAAATAACATAATCCATATTCGAGTGGTTTAATTAATTTAATTGAATTCAAATCATGACAACTTATTATTCATCATTAAACTATGTAAAGTAACAAAATATTTAAATAGGCCCATGAAAGAAAAATTATTCAATTTTAATTGATCTCAATAAATTTATTATTCATCATTAAACTATGTAGGGTAACAAAATATTTAAATAGATCCATGAAAAAAGAATTATTCAATTTTGATTGATCTCAATAATCAAATAGCTATGGAGAGAGGAAATTTGTAGATTGAAATATGAAATAGACTTGGCTAGTTAGTGGTGTTGTTAATATTTTTATAAGCACCATGCAATGCACTGCCAATTCTTGACCAAATTCTTGAGATTGTAGCCCTCCTTTTATCCACCAAATTCTTGAAGATCAACATATAAATATTGACTTTCTAAATTAATGATAATGAAGATTGAATTTTATTCCATTTAACAAGATAGATAATCCATGAGAGCCATGTTAAGTCCACTTATACGATCTTCCTTTTACATTTGGATACCTTTCAATTTATCATTAATGTTTATTTCATTAAGAGTTCAACTTCTCATATACATTTTATATTTATATATATTTTCAATTTATCATTAATGTTTGGTTCATTAAGAATCTAACTTCTGATATACAGAGATTGTTTATACATATCAACCATTTTTATAAAAATATAAAAAAAAAATGAAAAATAGCACATATGAAATTTTAATTTAAAACCCTAATAATCTTAACTCTATTTTCAAATCTCAACCCTAATCTTATCTATTTATTATAAAAACAATTGATATATGTGAACCACCTTTACAATTGATTGTGTTAGTTTAGATATTTTTAAAAAATAAATTAATTATTCTTTAATAAATAAAATTGATAACTTGTTTTTATATATTAAAATTAAGGGAAATAAATATAATCAAATGGAAGTTAAAACTAAATATTGTTAATTTTAATTTGATTTTTAATTTAAAAAGTCATGTGTCACGTGTAAACGTGTAAGATCTAAGACGTCATTTTTGGCATTGTCTAAAGGTTTTATTTTAATTATCTAATTAATTACTTTTTAAAACATAGTTTCAACCTAATTTCATCCATAAAATGAAATGCACTTGATGTAATTTTGTGGCGTCGTCTTCATCATAATTTCAATCCATAACTTGAAATGCATTTTATTTAATTTTGTGGCGTCGGCTGCTCTTAGTTGGTTTGTGGCTCAGGAGCCTTTCCTCTTATATATCTAAGCTCATCAATGACATCACAACACAAGAAATGCAGTAGGAAAGCTTCCCATATTTGGTGACTGCTGCAGTCGGGGTTTAACACTGAGAGGCCCGCAGCGACGTATGTATTGTTGCTTCTTCCGATGGAGTTGAATTGGAGGAGAGAAATAATGTGCCGCTTGAGGAATCTTGGAAAGAAGAAACATCCAATCGGACTATGCAATGCTACAATGTCGTGCTACGTTAACAGCGTCTTACAATGTCTGACCTACAGTCCTCCACTGGCAAATTATTGTCTGCAGAGGAAGCATTCATATGCATGCCCTAAATCTGATAATAAATCAAAATGCCCCATGTGTCTGCTGGAATACAGGATCGTCAGGTCGCTAAGCGAGGCTAAGATAGACAGTGAGGCGCCAGAGACAATAACCTCTAATTTGGAAGTCTTTGGGGATTGCTTGAGCCCCCATGAACAAACAGATGCCCAAGAGTTTCTTGATTGCGTTATAAATGCATGCGACGAGTCTGAGAAATCCAACAAATCTCCCAACAACGAGAGCGCAATTTTGAATAAGATGTTTCAAACAGTGCAGACAACGGTTAGATTTCGTGTTTGGTGCGGAAATTCGTCGCAGTCCGACGAAATACTGAACTATTTACCTCTTCCGCTTTCCCAACCAGACGGCTCATTTACACAGCCGGGAATCGTTATCAATCTCAATGAAAGCTTAAACAGGTACTTCACTACAGAATTCCTAAACGCTTCCAGTCCATGCAAGAACTGTAAGCGTATCTCACCAATGTGTATTGAGCGGTCCATTTCTAAGCCTCCCAATGTTCTTCTACTCACACTTCAGAGATTCTGGGTCGACATGAATAACTTTGATAATTCGAGGAAGATTTCCAACAGCGTACCCTTTCCTGAATCCCTCCCATTAAGTGAATATGTAACTTCTCCAAATGAAGGTGAACATTATGTGTATAGTCTGTACGCCATTATTGTTCATCACGGCATTAGGATGTCCTCTGGGCATTATGTTGCTTACGTGAAAGATGCAGATAATTGTTGGTTTAGATGTGACGATGAAGTTGTGTCCCCTTCTACAATACAAGAAGTTTTGGAACAGCAAGAAAACGTATATATGCTGTTTTATATCCGCCAAACAGGCCCTCAGAATGATGGGGTAACCTGTAATTATAGTAAAAGGCCTCTGAGCCATAATTCCCCAGTGCGTACTGTCTGTGAGTGTTCAACGAAGAGTGCTATTTCCAAGCCAAATAGTGAAGGCCGAGGTGAGGATATCTTGGAAGGTTCTACTACCAGGAAAAGTAAGAAGAGCAGATTCTCTGTTACTCCTCCTGCGGTTATTTCCATGTGTTTCGGCCTGCTACTGCTCATGCAGTTATTTCAGGGACCTAAGCGAAATCACCCTCTATCTTCACTCCCACCATCTCGTTTACGAAGAAGAAAAGACAGAGGATAGAGTCTGGCTGGGGGGTAGATAACAATGTTAGAGAATTTTTCCTACCATTTATAATTATTTGTTTATATGTTTTCCACTCTTTTTTTTTAATTTCTCATTAATATTCTACATTCTTTTAGTATTACAGAAGAACATAAATAAAAACGTTATTATTGCTGGCATGGCTTCATACAAGTGATATAACATGTTGAAAACTATAAGATTGTTAAAAATAATAATTGATGTAAAATTTATATTATAATAATGTATTTTTTTAGGAATTTAAAGTATCACTTGCATGAATTGAATCTAGGTGGAAGGATAATAATCTTTGAATCCATGTGGGAGGATACTAATCGTTTCTGTTAATAATCTGGGTTAAATCAAATTGACATTTTTTTCCTATTATTTATAATTATTTGTTTATATGTTTTCCATATTTTTCTTTAATTAATTATTGGAAAAAACATATTTTACACTTTTATTTCTTCTTATATATATTATCATAGATTCATCTTGACCTCAAATCTATCAAGTGTCCAAATATCTCTACCTTCAAATTTTTAACCTTTCTTCAAATTTTATATTCTAAAAATGGTTTGCACCTAGAAAAATATAATTCCTCTTGAAGATTAATAAATTTGAAATTAAAATAAATATATACTAGTTTAATACACTAATATTAAAGTATTATAAAATAGTAATATTATAAAATATATTACAATACCTAAAACAAATTCAAACTAATATATATATATATATAGGAGTGACATATATTAAAACAAATTCAAACATATATATATATAGAGAGGAGTGAGTAGAATGAAGGAGGAGGACAGCAATCCATGAATCTCGGTCTGATGAGAGGAATGAAGGAGGAATATATTTGCAGCTAGGGTTTAAGAGTGCACAAGGATAGCAATACGTTGTGACTAGGTTTTTTTTTCTAACTGACGCCGGATTTGCAGGCCTATCGTTGCCTCTGTGGAAGAATAGCAGGAGAACCGCAGATTAGAGAACCTCCTTTCTCTTGCTAGTGGATTCTAGGGGTGAGGTTTCTCACCATCACTGGTAAAGACACTGAAACATTGACAGTAGGATTAGTAAAGATAGTTCCGGGTGCAACTCTTCAGACATTCGTTGAACAGTTGCATACATGAATTTCTGGCCAAAGATAGAAGGAAAACCTAATTGAGATTCTATAGAGCTGACAAATACAACCTTGATAAGCCTGCATCTAAGATGTTGATTTCGCCCGCCTAAGAGAGAAAAAGATGTCTATAGTCACATCATCAAGGCCAGGGCTTAGCAGGCGACCTCATGAGCGAATTTTCCTCTAATGATCCCAGAGCCTTAGCTTAAGAAGGGTTGGGACCCTGAGGACTAGGGAATCCCCAAAGCACTAAATGTGTATCAAACATAAGATAAATGCCGTTGGTAGATTTCCAAGAAAAATATTGGGAGCTGACTCTCTAATAAAAGTATGGACTGTAGAAAATTTTGGTATTCATCTGGGCTACAATCTGCATAGTATGGTTTAGTGAAGGGTTGGTTGGCTTGGACATTTGAAAAACAATAGAAGATGCAGACTTGATCTTTCAAAAGAGATGGAAATGGGGCTCTAAGTTATGTTCCTTGAGAAATGGCACGTGGATTTCGACGCTCGCTCATCCCATTTTGTATTCATTCTAGTGTAAGTTAGGATGCCAAGGCTTCCTCTATTATTTGGTCAGAGGAAATTTTCAAGGAAATTGGTAACTTAGTGGGCCTCTACTATGAAGTGGACAATTCCTCTGGTAAGTCATTGGGCCTCTACTATGAAGTGGACAATTTAAAAATGGACACTTCCTTTTGAGGCTCTAGATACATGGTTAAAGGAATTTTTTTTCAAGGAAATTGGTAAATCAATGGCCTTTTACTATCAAGTACAATAAAGAAAAATTTCAAGGAAATTGGTAAATCAATGCGCTATAATTTATTTTGAAATTCCATATTTGTCCAACGAATTGGCTCACTCCATAACATAGAAAATTTTAGGGAAATTTTTTTTCCTCTTGAAACTCTCTATTTGTCCAACGAAGTGGCTCACTCCATAACATAGAAAATTTTAAGGGAGAAAATTTTCCTTTTGAAACTCTCTATTTGTCCAACGAATTGGCTCACTTCATAACATAGAAAATTTTCCTTTGGGCAAAATTTAGGGGTTGAAAATATAAAATGGACTTTTTTTTTTTAATATAATACATTTTAAACTTTAACCCATTTTTTTTTTTTTTAAATAACTACTAAATGCTCAAGCTTAATGGTCAAATATTAAATTATATTCCTAAACAATAGGACATTAGAATTTTTGGTTAAAATTTTTGGTGGGCCTTTTGATGCCAATTTGCTTGAAGGGTTTAGAAGAGAGTTTCTTGTTTATGTGTTTCTTACATACCTGGTTTATTAAATTCACTAAATGAAGAGATTTAATGTCTCAACAATCTGCCATTGTCTCAGGTTTCCTCGAGCCTATATCTTTCTTACATAAATAGTCTTTGGACTTAGGCCAACACCTCAAATTGCAAGTTGGATCTATTGAATTCAATCGTTAGAAATTCATTTGTAACTATCTAATTTTTTTTTTTCTTTTCTTCTGGTCTAGCATGACTTCATAGATCTAAGGTTGAATATGCTAACTATTTGGATACCAGTAAAGAAAGACTTGCATTTCAACATTGCCTTATCCACCGCATGATAGGAATAGTAACCTTCATTAAAGCTATTAATTATTTCCAATGATAAGAAGTAAAACAACTTATACTTTGTCCATATGAAAGGAAAAAAAAAGATTATAAAATATCTATGTATGTGGTAATAAAATTTATGGTTTTGTTCATATGTAACTTGTGTATAGAGTTTAGCTAAATTCCAATGGTTCTTGGAAGGTTTATGCACTAATTCCAATAAAATATCAATTTCAATGGTTCTTGGAAGGTCTATGCACTAATTCTAATCAAATATTTATGATATCGTATAAATAAATGAATTCTTTCATCCATTATAAGAAACCACATCTAATGCAGCTGAAATAAGATTAAGCCCAATTCTTTTCATAGTTCAATTAACTTTGCTTGAGTCGATGGTGGTTACGACTCAATTTTGAAGCAATTTTAGGAAGCTCGTTGTCTTCCATGTTGTTTAACTTGTTCTTATACATTAGGTATCTAGTCATAGTCGTGCTCTCAATGGGGGAGAGACTTGTTTCTTAGAGGAGGATGGGATATGGTGTATTTCCTTTAATTTTGAGATTATAGGTTATAAAATTCTTTTGTATTTTCTCTATCTTTCTCTAGGATTCACAAGAGATACTATAGCCTCAAAATTTACATCCATAAAGAATAACGAGTGTAAAGAGAGTCTTAAAGAAGATTTTCTTCTTATCCCAAATCCAAAGATCGGTTGAATTGCAACTATTTTCAAGCCCATAATAAGATTTACATCCCCCAATAATCCTTTTCTAAATGCTATAATTCCAATGGAGCTTGTGGTGAATATCAATTCCAAGATATTTGTATGAAGTCACCTCTTCCAAGTAGTTGTTGTCATATACGAAGGTATCATAAGTGATTTTATTGGATTTAATAATGATGACCTTAGTCTTATTAGTATTAACACTCGTACCCATATTGGAGCAAAAATTCTTGATAATTCTTAGTTGGTTTTCAAGATCACGTGGACATCTTGCCATAAGAATGATATCATCAACATAAAGAAGAAGATTGATGACTATACCAGTTAGAGTAGGGCCAACACAACCTACTTTTTCCAAACAATTTTCTAACTTGTTAATGTATATGCCAAAAAGGGTAGGGACCAAGGAACAACCTTGCTTGAATCCAATATTGAAGTTAATCTCTTTCGACCAGATCTCATTGTTTTTAAACTTAGCAATAACGTTCTCATACATCCTTATTGCAACAACCCTCAACTCGAGATACACTTTTATCTCTTCCAACCTATTCCAAAGGTTTTTCCTAGGAACCATGTCAAAAGTTTTTCTAAAGTGAACAAAAAAACAAAAAAGATTGGTTTTAGTATTGCATAACTCCTCTGCAATGATCCTAAAGGTAACAAGATAGTCCACAATTGAATGATATCTCCTAAACCCTCCCTGGCCTTTAGCTCTTTTATCGTGACTTTATAGCCAAAGTCTAATATTTTTTTCCAAAATAATTCCATAAAGCTTCGCTAAAATTGGGCTAATCATAATGCTTCTATAATTAGAGGGAATGTTTCTCTCCCCATTTAAAAAAATAGGAACAATGAGGCTTTGCATCTAGGGTTTAGGGTAGCCCTACTTGACTGCTAAATTGAAGAGCTTGTGTGTGTGAGGGATAAGGATAGGCCTTCTGATTTTAAAAATTTCAGCTTGGTAGCCTTCAATGTCCTTAGATCTCCCATTTGCAAGCCGCTTAACCCCAAACTCTACATCATCTAAAGAAACAACTACATTCTCTGTAGGGACAATAGCAATGGTGTACATGGCATTAGGGAACTAGTAAAGACTTTTAAGGTAGGAATTCCACTCCCTTAAGGGAATCATATTGTTTTCTTTATTATTGTGGTTTAGAATTTGGCTCCAGAACTTCTTAAAATACATCGTAGATAGTTGTGAAAGCTGCTCTTGCCTTTTATTGATATAGTACTTTTTTTTCCTTTTGATTAGAAATTTGTAGATATTGATCTTATCTAAAGTCTAAATATTGTATAGTCTGAGTATTGTATAGTCTGTACGCCATTATTGTTCATCACCGCATTAGGATGTCCTCCAGCATTGTGCTGCTTAAGTGAAAGATGCAGATAGCTGTTGGCTTAGATGTGACGATGAAGTTGTGTCCCTTTCGACAATACAAGACGTTTTGGAACAGCAAGAAAGCGTATATATATGCTATTTTATATCCGCCAAATAGGCCCTCAGAATGATGGGGTAACCTGTAATTATAGTAAAAGGCCTCTGAGCCATAATTCCTCAGTGACTACTGTCTGTGAGTATTGAACGAATAGTGTTATTTCCAAGCCAATTAGTGAAGGCCAAGGCCAGGATATCTTGGAAGGGTCTACCACCAGGAAAAATAATACGAGCAGATTCTATCTTTATCCAATCCTTAATATATTTAGTGTGCCTTGGCCTGTTACTCCTCCTGCGGTTATTTCCATGTGTTTCGGCCTGCCACTGCTCATGCGGTTATTTCGGGGACTTATTCGACAGCTCCCTCTATCTCCACTCACAACCCCTCTTTTAGAAAAGACAGAAGAGAAGATAGACTTTCGTTGTATCGTAAGTCACCACTAACTTTGAAATAATCTGAAAAGGAAAAAAATGTGTGTGTAAGTTTAGAAGAATATAATTTATTTGATTTCATTTTCAAAATATATTTGTTATGAGTTTAACAAATTATTTGTGGGAATTGAAAGCTATGAGTTTAACAAATTATTTGTGGGAATTGAAAGCTGATTCCATTTCAAAAATATATTTGTTATGAGTTTAACAAATTATTTGTGGGAATAGAAAGCTATAATTTTTTCTACTATTTATAAGTGTATATGTTTTCCACATTTTTCTTTCAAGTTTATATGTTTTCTGCATTTTTCTCAAATTAATTATTATAAAAATCATATTTTATTTCTCATTTGTTATTATAAAAAACATATTTTACATTTTTACTTTTTTAATATTAGAGAAAAACATAAATAAAAACATTATTATTTTTTTTTAATATTCCAGAAGAAATAAATAAAAACATTAATATTAATTGCATGGCTTCAAGCCATTATAAGAAATGTAATTTTGGATCAGACTCTTGATTTTTTAAGCAGAATATTATCTTGAAAACTATAAGATTGTTCAAAATAATATAAAAACATTATTATTATTGGCATGGCTTCAAGCCATTATAAGAAATGTAAGTTTGGATCACACTCTTGCGTTAATATTATCTTAAAAACGATACGATTGTTCAAAATAATATAAAAACATTATTATTGATGTCATGGATTCAATTTATTATAAGAAATGTAATTTTGGATTACACTCTTGTTGTTTTTTTTGGCGCAATATTATTTTGAAAATTATAAGATTGTTCAAAATAATAATTAGTGTATAATTTATTTGGTTTCATTATAATAATATATTAATTAAGAGTTTAACATGTCATTTGTAGAAATCGAACTTAGATGGAAAAATAAAAAACTTTGAACTTAGATGAGAGGATACCAATCTTTCCTCCCAATGATTCTAGCTAAACTTAATTGACATTTTTTTCTATTTTTTATTATTATTTATAATTATTTATTTATATGTTTTCCACATTTTTCTCTAATTAATTATTGTAAAAAGCATATTTTATAGTTCTATTTCTTTTCATATATACCATCATAGATCCATCTTAACCCTAGATCTATAAGTTCCAAGAGGGATCAAATCTTTAGAGGTGCAAACCTTTAACTTTTCCTCAAGTTTTGCACTCTAAAAAGGTTTTCACTGGAGAGATTTGATCCCTCTCCACGATTGGGGTTAAGATGGATCTGTATTGGTTTAATACACTAATATGAAAGTACTAAAAAATAATCATATTATAAAATATATCAAAATGTATTAATATATTTTGATAATATATTACGACGTTTTAGTGATCTATTAATTTAAGTTGGGGAAAATAGAACAAAACAAATTCAAACCAATATATATATTTTAATATACAAAAATAGTTTATATTATATATATATTAATCATCATCATATACATATATATATTTTTTTAATTTTTTCTTATTATGTTTTAAATTTTTATTATTATTTTAATGAATTATGTCACATGAAAATCTCATGAACATCTCTCCCTTAGTGAATTGTAGAGGGTCTCTCACCCAATATTTTTTTTCCATTATTGAACTAGTATAGATCCATCTTAACCCTAGATCTATCAAGAGTAGAGAGAAATCAAATCTATCCAGGTGCAAACCTTTTTAAGAGTGCAAAACTTGATGAAAGGTTAAAGGTTTGCACCTAGATAGATTTGATCCTTCTTGACTTGACATATTCTATGTTAAGATGGATCCATGTTGGTTTTGGTAATGGGTGGTCACAATAAGTTTGTAGATCAAGAGAAATATGTATATCTATATGTATATGATTAATCTCATTAGTTGAAATTTATACACTTACATCAAATTGTTGAGAGACTATGAATTGAATATATAATTAATGAGTTACATGAGAATATATTGAATATACAAAGTAACAATGTAGAATGATAAAAGATATGATAATAATAAGAATGCAGTAGATTATAAATATTTACATAGTGATCAATATTGTTTAATATGAAAATACTAATAGATAAATCACACATAACCAAACATTCATATACTTTGTGGTGTAGCCCTTTTGAATTTTTTCCTTGACTGATCATGATTATGATCGAAACTTCTTTGTGTCTTGAACATGGATGGTTTTCTTGAAGATGTATCTTCAATAGTTTTCTTAGATTTTGGTTGACCATGTTTGCTTCCTTTGAGTACTTCTGCATAACTCTTTATATTTTCTTCATTCTTCTTTTCTAGCAACTTAGAGTATTTATCTTCATTCTCTATAACTGATGTGGATGTTTCTATCTCTTCAACATTCTTGTTGAGCTTGGCGATTTTACTTGTCAATGTGACAATTTCTTCTTCAAGCTTCTCAACCTCTTCTTCTTTATTCATTATCTGAGACTTCATGACTTCTTATATTCTTTTCGCTTCTCCAAGATGAATTTTTAATGTGATTATTTATTTTTCAAGTCCTTTCTCTTATTGATCAAACTCTGCGTCAAGTTGGTTTAGATCATTAGTTATTTCCTTAATATGATCATTCAATATATTCTCTCTCATTTATGCTTCTTCCTTCTGTGCTTCTATGTTGACTTCCAACTACTGCTTTTGATATTTAATATTTTCTTCGATCTTTCTAGCTTCTTCTATTTGAGTTCTTAAGTTCTTGACGCCTGTTGGGATTCTTAAAAAATGTGAACACTTTCCTTTTGTTTCATTAATTATTTCTCGAGTGACTTGTTTTCTTCTCTTAGTTCATCTAAAGCACTAATCAATTCTACTTCATAATTGTCTTCCTTTTCAACTAGTTTTTCTATCTCATTTCCTTCATGGTATTCTATTTCAAGATCTTAGTGTTTTTCAAAATTAAAACAAAACAAAATACCTCTTCTGATTATGTACTCTTCATCTTTTGAATCTGTTTGAAATGGTGAACATAATTCTTCTTGATTTGTATCTACATCTTCTTTGGCATTTTCTGAATCTACGATAGGTGAAGAATATATGTCATGTAACTTATCCCAAAGTTATTTGGTTGATGAACATTTACCAACCTTTTCTCTTACCAGATTAGGTAATCCTTCCAAGATAAATCCATTGTTATTTTTTTATTCTTCTTCAATTCCTTCTTGGCTGCATTCTTTTCTCTTTTTAAACTATCATATCCTGTAACAACTGATAGCCAAATATAATGACCATGTGCCTATAAAAATACTTTTTTCCTTCTTCTCCACATCTCATACTTTAAACCATTCTAACCATTAAACATTGGTACTCCATTATCAGAATAATCCATGATCTCCTTCCAGTGGTTAAACTATTTCCTGAAGGAACCCTCTTT
>JZKD02S2148904.1:19633-37358 GCA_000966675.3 Picea glauca | reverse complement strand
ATACAAGACATTCCTCTTGTAACACAACAACCCACTTCTTGTTTACAAGAGAAGAACTATCTTGAGGAAGAACACGTTGATTGTAAAACCACGCCTAGTTTGGAGCACACTGATTCAAAATAATCCAACAATGTTTTTAAAGAGAAGGAACTACCATTTAGGGAGTCACTTTATGAAAATGACCTTGTTCTAGAGAAGCTTTTCATTCTCTGAATTCTTCCACTTATTTCTATTTATATCCTGGTTGCTTTAATTATTTAGCTTTGCAAGGATATACTCATGGTCCTATTCAAATAGGCTCAACGGGGTTGACCCTTGTTAAAGTAATTGATGGTGGTAATGCAAATTTGGATGTTAGAGTGGATTAGGCCTCTTCCCATGAACTAATTATAACCAATCCTTATCATCATTTTTCATGGGATGAAGAGGATTCTGTAGAAAATGTGTATCAAAGGATGTGTTCTTCTTATTCTTCTTCATTTTTGATAAATAGTGAATCTCCTTGTTCAAGTAGCCCTTTGTTGAATATTGTTAATACTAGTGGAAATCACCATTGTTTTGAAATTATCTCTCATACCATGGTGTGTCCTAACCCATGCATATCTTATGATATCACTAGTCTATCTCAAGTAGTTGGTTACTTGAAGTATGAGTCCAAGAAGGTTTTCCAAGATAATGAGGCACTTTGGTCTATGGAAATGGTTATGTCAGGCCCTCATTTTTTCGGTTTATCTTCATGTATAAACAAATTTGTTAGCACACAGATTCTCTCACCAAGCACACTTTATACAAACTCTATGCACGATTCTCATTTGGTATGCTACTTTCCATCAAACTCCTTCCATCAATTCTATGATAAAAGTGCAAGATTTTACAATAGAATTGAAGAATTCTTGGAGATATCTTACTTGGAATGATTTCCAATGAATGATAATTATCATATATTTAATATGCTCAATATAGTTTATCATGAGTTATTTTTTTCTACTTTTAGTCGATTCTTATTCCAAGCTCTGTCAGTAATCTTTTGTATTGAACATATGTTTTCAGGCTTGGGGTTAATTATATGGCTACATTCGCATTAAGATTTTACATAGCTCATTTTTTATCCATTAGTAGCGTACGGAATGAGTAGGGTAGATAGACTAGTGTTTTTCTTTGCATAGTTTAGTTTTACTTTCTATTTTTTAATTAGTTTTATGTTTTCATTTTCTTTTCCTTACTACTGGCTTATCAATAATTGGATTCTCAACAGAGGTGGAGATAAATAGAAGGATTGACCACTAATTTTCCCTTGATTGGATTTTTCAATTTAATTTTGATATCGGGAAATTTTTACTTCATTTTAATCTCAAATTTCTTCCATGTGTTGGGTAATTTTTAGATCATTGATTTCATGCATGATCATCATGTCAATTCTTGTCAAGCATGTTTTCATCTTACAAGTGGAATATATTAAAATGAATATATTATTTACTTCCTTTTGGGATGAAAATGAGCACTCAAAGAGATTCAATCATCATATGAATATGATTCTAACTGAAATATTTTGCTTGATGAAATTGATTATGTGGGTTTATCCTGTTGTCGCAAGAAACGCCAAGGTCTGTGCTCCCAAAATTTTCCATGGTGATATGAGGACTTGATATGGATTTGAGAACATAATTATCACATTGAACATGCAAAAGTAGTCAAAAGATCTTACCGTAAGGGAATAGCCAATCTATTAATCACACATCAAATTTTCCTGGTAATAAATTTTCGGACTTGGGCAATTGTAAGCCACTTCTTACGTGCTTAAGCTTTGAAACCCTATTTTATTTATAAGAATTTGTAGAATTTTCTAGGTTAATTGTTGTTCTTGCACCATGAGGTGGTTTTGGATTTCCCCTTAGATTTGGATTGTAGTTTGCATGTTAAGCTTGTAATGATAACAAGTGTTTTTAGTGAATTATTTAGGGACTTATTTATGAATGGTACTTATTGTAAAGGTGGTTTAGTATTATACGTATTTCTAATTTAAAGGGAGCTCTTCTTCCTTGCATAATACACATCGGTTAATCTGAATAATACCCATGCTGACTAGTTTGTCCTGTGTGTATAGCTTCCCCCGAATAACCATCCAAAGAATGATAGCATGACAGGGGATTAAGTTTTTGAACCACACAAGTTTATGCCAACCCACCTATCCATGTTTTCACTTATCTCCCTCCACTCTAGGCTCCCAACATTTGCAGCTGCCGATGATCCCTAAACCGCAGAAGCAGGTGGGCGTGGGCCAAACCCAACACTATTAACTTAAAGCATCACATGACAGCCACAAAAAACCATGGATTTAGGATGATGGACCATGGCCCTATTAAATTTGAAGCGATCTCAACTTTAAAACTAGTTAAATCATATTTATAAGACACTTAATCTTATTATATTAAAATGTTAAGATATATTTAAGTTAGTTTGTATCTATGTTCACATTAATCTTATTATATTAAAATGTTAAAATATATTACATTAATCTTATTATATTAAAATGTTGGAATATATTTAAGTTAATTTATAACTAGGTTCATATTCATGTGATAATGTTCATATTTATGTGTGAACTAACCCTATTACAATAAAAATATAAAAATATATTTCTAATGCAAGTTACACTTAAATAGTAAAATACATTTATAACTTAAATGGATAAATGTTATACTTAAATAGTAAAATACATTATAACATAAGTGGATGTGTCAATTATGAGAATTTTATTAAACTTAACTTAACTTAGTGATTAGAAACTTTAGATAGATTTCACCAACACCAAATAAATGAAGAACCAACCAAACTGTAAACATCATCTAATAATATATCAATTAATTTTGTCAAACTTAATTCTTCCTTAATTCAAAATACATTTGTGTTCTCACAGCCATGAAATATCGATATGGAAAATATTTTTAAAATTTATTATTAAAATTAATTAAAACAAATCAATATAAATCCTTGCAAATTTGATATTTTTTAATTTTTCTAAATATTTAATAAATTTTAAGTTAATTGAAACTATGTTGATTATATGATTTAAAATGATTTAATTTGAGGATTTAATATTCATTCGATAGGGTTTAATTGGGCTCCTTCTTCAACACATAGATTATTTTATTTTCTGTGTTTAAGTAATTTTTGTCCTTTTAAATAAACATTATAATTTTAATAATAAAGTTAAACAGATAGACATCAACATGATAAAGGTCCACTAAGTTATAAATAATTGATATATCTCATTTAAAAATTATTGAATATATTTTTAAATTATAGTGACAACTAAGTTTGATCCTAAACCTAACTCATATAACCTAGACATCTAACACTAGATTTATCATGTTAGATCATCCTACATGATCTCATGACCTAGTCATCCTAGCATGCTCAATTTATCTCGCTTTATCATCCTAGCATGATCTCATTCGAGTTGTTTTTTTCAACAAATATGGGAGTTGTTTCTTTTTTCCAAATATGGTCGTACATAGTGCATTCACTAATCCTAATTGTTTAGAAGCATAAAATGACTAGGCCATTTGAAGGAATGCATTGGTTTCGACTATCCTATGACTCATGAGAAAACTACGACACCTTAAAATTGATTTCATTAAGATTAATTATAAAACATTTTATACTAAAGAGGTGCTATACTTTCCCACCAAATGAGACTATAAATGCGAATGGAAACGATCACATCAATTTAAGGGTATACGGTGGACATTAGAACTTTAGAAAATCAATTTGAGAGCGAAAGTCATAGATAAACCGAATCAAAGTCCATGCCAACCACGATTGGAATTTGTTTGTAACTTATATGTAAATTTTTTTTTTTTAAATGTTTTGGGTTTTAAGTAATTTTTTTTTTCAATTTATATGTTTTTTAATTAAAAAGTATTAAACTTTGGTGTTGTCTAATTGTTTTATGGAATGTTTTTTTCATTGGAATTTGGTGACACAAATCTGCATGAAATTATTATTTTTTGTTATTTAAAATTTATTTCTGAATGCATAAATGGATTTTGAATGCTAAAAAACCCCTAGGGAAATTTGATTATACAAAAATAATGACTCAAATCTCCAGATCTAATAATTTCTTACTGGATTTTAGGAAAACGTCTCTGGAACAAAATCGCCATAGAAAAATAATTTCTTAGAACGTTTAGACTACAACTTAAACTTCCATTAATCACATACAAATATAGTCATTCCTTTTGGTAAAAGAGGAAACCATGTCCCCACCAAATTTTTCATTTGTTTCATACTAACATAAGCTAATAGCTAACAACCTAAAGTATATCTATCCATATAACTAAATAAAAGAATACATAAAGATCACACCAGCCAACTGACGCTTGGAGGAGGAGGATCTTCCTCCGCGTCCACTTTGAGGATCAGATCAACATCCTTAGAATCCTCATGGGCCTACTTCATTTGTTGAACATCCCTGTCAACCTTAATTAAAGTTTCCTTCGATCCAATTTCTCTAGTCAACCCCATTTCCATTTCCCCCTTACTATCTTCCTCTAAAGATTTTGAGATAGTGACTTTAATACTAAATACCAGCTGCAATATAGCATAGGGAGTGGAGGATGTCCTTCTACTTTTATTTCACGCTTACTAGTGTTTATGCAATTTGGGTTTTCACAAACCAATAATTTTTAGCAAACCAAAAGTACTTCGTGTCTTTGGTTCATGAGTGAATGGGGTCCTCAACCCATTCCCAAGACTACTCCAGGACTTGGGCATTCAAAACATGCTCCCTCTTAACCACCATCATCACCTCCGCCTCCTTGACAGCCTCATTAGCCTTTTTTGAAACTTTATCTTCAAACTAGCATTGAATGAGGGCCACCTCATACTTTTCCTTGGTTTCGACCTTTTTCAACCTCGAGGAAGAGGTCGAATGATCACCCCCATTCCGTCCTTTATTTGCATTCTTTCTTCCCTTCCCTGGAACCCGAGCCATGACTAAAGACCCTCTCAACCAACGGTCGTTCCAAATTCTCCACCCAGGATGATCTTCCCTACACAAAAAGGACAGAGTGAAACATAGACAGAGCACCACCCATTGAGAGCACCACCCCCTAATATCCTGCCAAAGACTATAGAGTCAAAAGAACCAAAGGTTGTTGATATTATGAGGCTCTTCGAACCATTTTTTTTTACCTCAACATGCCAAAGGAGCCCCAACGCCCTCATTAAAGTTCCCTTAGCACCTTTATGGTTCGATAAGATCAATCCCTCCATCTCGAGGATGCTTTCTCCAATGTGTCTGACCATCTCTGTAACTCCAAATTCCTCTCACTATGAGCTTTCTCCTAAAAATCCAAATTTTTCCATCAAGCCTAGCTCCATCGCTACCTACCAGCTCATAGAATGATGCAGCTTCCCAAATTATGTACTCTCCAGAATTATATTCTCGATTGCGCCATAAAACTCCCACATCTAATCTTTATACCTCACCTTATGCTTGAACTATTTATCCTTCATGGATTTGACCGAACTCGTGTTCATCATACCCTCGCCACCCTCAATATTCATTCCTTTCCATCCATCTATAAAAAAACTTCACGAGCACCTAGTAACTTGTCTTCACATTCATGGTTGTGAGTTGGTTTCACCGGCCATGTGCCTAGCCTCAGCTTCCAGAACTTGCACCCCATCTAGGAATTTGAATCCATGTGTTATTAAAATGAGTCAAACCACTATTAAAATTCTTGAACATATGATGAAGTCCAAAAAGTAGAATAGAGAGACAATTCCTATATTTTTTGTCACATAATGTTTCATTTAAAATTAAAATTGTACTTTTCAATAATGAATTCTTGTTAAATAATTTACTCTTCATTAGCACCTCTACTTTCTTATTTTCTAAGACAATTATATGTGGAAATCTCTCAATGAGAACATTTAGCTAATTTCTTATTGTCCAAGCCAATTAGATGTGGCAATATGTCAATGAGCACAATTGGCATTGGACATACTGTTTACACAAGGGACATTCAAAAGTCCATTCTCTATGTGTTCAATTGGTATAGTTATTCATTACCACTTCTACTTTCTTATTTTCTAAGACAATTAGATGTGGCAATATGTCAATAAGAACATTTAGCTAGTTTCTTATTGTCCAAACCAATTAGATGTGGAAATATGTCAATGAGCACATTTGACATTGGACAAATTTTTTACAGAAGGGACATTCAAAAGTCCACTCTCTATGTGTTCAATTGGTATAGTTGTTGGAACATGATATTGAACTACTTTTATCATTGAAATCTATGAATGTTCAATGTCAAAAATTATAATACATATTCAATTTTTCAATTTAGAAAGAAAAATAAAAAAAATATTGATTTAAAAGATTTTTTATATATATATTTTTTATAAAAAAATCATATTAATAAAAAAAATGATATATTTAAATAATTTTTGTTTAAAAATAATAATTAAAAATTACATAATATAAAATTTAATATATATAATATTATTTAATAATATAATCAATAATAAAAAATATTTTTTTAAAAGATAATTTTCTTCTATATTCTATATTATTATTATTAAAGTAAAATTTACAATTTTGGTTATAGGAGGCTTTCCATGAAGGAAACTACGCCTCAAACTACTCTTCAAGAGAAATTCCGGTTGTTTTAAAACAATCCAATTACATTCAACATAATTATAAAGGTTCATAACCTATAGTTAATAATAATAACAACAACAACAACATAAAAACATGATAATAAAACAAAAAAACATAAAAACATGATAATAAAACAGAAAAAGCATAAAAATAGATAGTTGAAACATGGATAAAACTAGAAACCAACATCATCAAGATGAAGTTCGTTTAGAAGGGTCTAGGTGGCTACAAGTATCTCGTTATACGTATTTGTAGCTATAGCTTTTCCAGTGACTTCTTGTCCTATTTTGTCTTCTATGATGATCAAGAAAACAAATAGTTGAAACATTGACAAAAATAGAAACCAACATTGTCAAGATGGGGCCTTGGTGGCTATAAGTTTATGGATATTTATCTTTTCTAGTGATCTCTTTTCTTGGTTCATCTTATATGATGATTGGATAGGAGTTGGTTCCTTGTAAACTAGGTGTTCCAATTACCTCCACCATTTCCTCCTCTTTGCCCAACTTCTAGTTTGAAACATTAAAGTTGAGCCCAAAGACAACCCTGCAAAAAACTGTGAATTTAGCATCTAGTCTTCTTAATATATCCAACATTTCTAACCCATGGTACCCCTTGTTTTCCATTGTTAGGGGAACGAGTGTCTTAGTGATCTAGTATAACTCCATCGCATGAAATGTTTTTGTATCTCTAGACCTGGAGAAGTCAAAGTCTAAGACCCAATCCTATAATTTTGAGTTTGATTTGTTGTTAGGAGGTTTGGAGAATTTTTGTCAGACCAAACCTACTAGAACCTCCACCTCTTACTAAATGTTTCAAGGGATGCCTTGCTTGAACAATTGTTTAGCATGTTGAGAATCCCTTTCCACACCTATGCAAGAAGGGTGGGAATCTTAGATTCCCCCCTCCTCATCGATCCTTACCAACTTGATTCTAAGATATCTAGAGCAACATTATGGGCCATAGTTAGAAATAGATCCTGTATACTAGAGAACAAAGAACCAACCCATAGATATCCTTGAAAATCCTATTTCCTTCAGTCTTTAAGTGTCTTGGCAAGCCACCTTTTGCTTACAACACAAGAGAGAAATCATCCAGTCAACCCTTGGACATAAAAGAAACATAAGAGAGAAAGACCCCGTATTGCCCAACTCACTTGAGAAACCTTATGAAGGAGCCTTATATTGACACTCACATGCAACTACAAAACCCTTCACTACATGCAGTAGAGTAGGCACTAGAAAGCTATATGTTGATGAACCAAACAGGAAAATCAAGCCAATGCAAATACAAATGCAAGAAAAAGTCAAGGAAGAGTAGAATGCAATGAGAAGAGCAGGGATAGGAACTACCCAACCAAGAAGTTGAAAGGATCGATTGGCCCTAGTGAATGCGGGATTAATAGTCAACTCGATGGAGCTCCTTTGTTTAATAACTTCAACTCCACACGAAAATACCATCTCCCTAGCATGTAGGTGTTCAAATTCCTTACCACTTTATGCTAGAGCCATTATTTAAATGTAACATTATACCCTCCTATACTCACCTCTATATCCTTCATCAAATGATGTAGAGTAACTATTGTAATCCCACAAACTACCATAATTGACAATGTACTATCCCAATACCATCCTAGGGAGATATGAAAAATTGGAGGTATGTCTCACGGGGTTATAAAAACTAATATTATTTAAGGCGTTTTCTAAGTGTTCTACAAAATGACTTTTTTTGCCAGAATCCAACGACATAAATCTGCACAAAATCACTATTTTGTTTTCTTTAAAATACATTTATGAATGTAGAAATGGATTCAACATGATAAAAAACCCTTGGGGCACTCGAATTATACAAAAATAATCACTCAAATTTGGATATAATAATTTCTCGTCGAATTTCAGGCAAATGTCTCTGAAAAATATCACCGAAAAAAAAATCATTTTGTATAACGTTTAGACTACAACATTATTTAATTACGCCAAAAGGCGTACACCAATTGGAAATGGGCACATTTAATCATATTTTAAAGATAAATTCTGATCGTATGGTTATTGATTGAAGATGCTGGGATATTCTTCGTCATCCTTCCAAATCAATGAATGAAATCTCATGTTCACAACTTTATTGCATTTTTGAAGGCGTCCGTTAATCTCTTTACATTTTAACATTTATTTAATATCGTTAAAAAATTACTATGTGACCATCTAATTGCCACATTCAAATGATTAACAAACTTACTTGAAATTATAAATTGACTTCAATATTAACTTTTTTTCTAGATTTACATTTCTTCCACGTTTACTATATTTACCATACACCTACACCTACAAATGGAAGCCATAATTGCAACCCTTTCATATTCTCCATTAGTGGCAATGTGAATTTTGTGGTTCCTCTTTTCACAACAGTTAGACAATCATATTCTCCATTTGTGGCTAGCTCGCTAGCATAATGAATTAGTCTTTCGTAATAATAACATAATGAGCATAATGAATAATGAGCCCAATGAATGGAGTCTATTAATAACATAAAGTTGATTAATAAAATATGTTTTATAAATTAATATATTAATAAATTAATTTATTAAATATATTAACAAAGTTGCTTAATAACACAAGTTTTGCAATTCTGGATGCTTTATGGTTAGGGTTATTCATAATATATTAATTAATAGGGTTAGATTTATTAGAGTTAGGGTCAATGTACTTAATATAGTTAATGATTGATATTCCTAACATATTAATTATAATTATATTAATAACTATTAATATAGTTAACCACTCAATAAATATATTAATGATTGATATTAAATATATAGTTAATGATTGATATTGTTAATAACTATTAATATAGTTAATGGTTATAGTTAACCCTTAATATTCATAATATAATATAATATAATATTAATCATATTTTACTATAATAATTTAATCTTAATAACACTAACCTTAATCTTATTAATAATTAATAATATATTAATATCAATTATTTATAGGGTTAGAGTTAGTGTTATTCATATTAAATTATTATAGTAAAAAGTGATTAATATTATATTATATTATTAAAATTAGGGGTTAGCTATATATATTATTAATAATATCAATCATTATGTATATTAATAGTTATTAATATAGTGATAATTAATATGTTAATAATATCAATTGCTAACTACACTAATAGTTATTAATATGGTTACTACTAGTTAATAATATAGTGATAAATAATATATTTATTGTTAATATAAATGAATACATGTTGTTATTATCAGAATAGTAATAATAACTTTTAGTATTATGAATATTATTTTATTGATTGGTCTTGTATAACTAATAGTCATTAGTAATATTATTAATAAATTTTTATTAATTCTTGAAGAATTATTTTACATAATACATTAATAATTAATAATTGTATTATAAGTTATTATTAATATAAATAATTAACTATATTTTACAATGGGTACTTTAGGTATGTAACATACATACTCTTTATACACTAATTATTAGTCAATATTAATAAATAAACATAGTCATCAATAATGTATCAATAATATATTAGGATCACGGTTAGGGTTATTAGGGTTAGTGTTAGGGACATATTAGGGTTAGGGTTATTCCTATTAAAATTAGATGTATGGTTATTTGTATTAGGGTTTATTTTATAATAACAAAAAAATGATTTGAATTCAATTTAAATAATATTAATAAGCTAATTTTAATCCATTAAATTGTAAAGATATTTAATCTCGAATAAACACTATAAATTTGTAAATGTATTTAATCTAGAGAAAGATTGTAAATTTTATTAATGTCCTTAGAATAACATAACTCATCCTCTGTAAAGTTTTAGATGATTTGATATCAATGTTCTTATAACAAGTATAAACTGCTAAATGATTTGCTACCAATGTTATTAGAACAAGTATAAATCAAGTATATTTACTATCAATATCCTTAGACAAGTATAATTTATCATCTACAAAGATCAATATGATTTCCTTTCGATATCTTTAGAACAAATAAAAATCATCATCTATAAAGTTAAAGATGATTTGCTATAAATGTCCTTAGAAAAAGTATGATTCTAAGTTTCCTTCAATGTAATAAAAATTCTAACATCACTAACAAAACCAATGTGATGAACAAAACCAGATGTTCTAACATGGGGAAAATAGTAATGTTGCAATGTGATGAACATAGTAGCATCACAATATTACAAACATAGTAATGTCACAATTTGGCGAACATAGCCTTGCCATTGCAATCTGACGAACATAGCCCCATTGTTGTAATATGATGAACATAGCCATATTCTCACAATGTGACAAACATGGTAGTGTCACATGCCAAACATAGTAACATCACAATGTGATGAACATTTTCCTATCATCGTAATGTGACAAACATAGCCCCATCATCACATTGTGATGAACATAGCCATATTGTCGCAATGTTACAAACATAGACTCATCATTGTAACGTGATGAAAATATCCCCATCACAATGTGATGAACATTTCCCCATCATTGCAATGTGATGAGCATAATCGTGTTGTCGCAGTGTGACGAGCATAGCCATATTGTCACAATGTGAAAAGAATGGTAGCGTCACATGACAAACATAGTAACGTCGCAATGTGATGATCATTGGCATAGGATCACAATGTCATGAACATATCCCCATTGTCACATTGAAATGTCATGAACATATTCCCATTATCATATCGCAATGTGATGAGCATAGCCATATTGTCACAATGTGATGAGCATGGTAGCATCACATGACAAACATAGTAACGTTGCAATGTGATCATTTCCCTAGGATCACAATGTCACAAACATATCCCCATTGTCACATTGTGATGAAAATAACCATATGGTTGCAATGTGACGAACATAGCCTCATTATCACAATGTTATGAACATAGCATCATTATCACAATGTGATGAATGCAGACATAATGTTGCATTGTGAGAAACACGGTATCGTCACATTCTGACAAGAATACCAACATCATAATTTGATGAACATAACCTATCGATGTAATGTTATGAGCACTATCATATGCTCACAATGTGATGAACATATGTGTATTGTCGCAATGTGACAAACTTAGCCTCACCGTCGCAATGTGATGAAAAATGTATCATCATCGAAATGTGATGCAAATATCTTGATGTCATAATGTGAGAAATATTTTGAAATGTCACATTGTATCAATCATAACCCATTGTCGCAATGTGATGTGTGGAACTCAATGTCGCAATGTGATGTATGCAACTCAATGTCGCATTGTGACAAACATAGCCCAATATTGCAAAGATATGACTTATTCCAATGCAAAAATGTGTTTGTAATGTGTTTATGATGTGTCTAATTCATTTTTTTTATAGATTATATTAAATTCATTATATATTTGATGCATTTGTATTTATGTTGATTTTTTAATTACCTCTCATCACACACGTATGATGCATTTAATGATGTGTTTAATTCATTATATATGGTAGCGTCACATGAAAAACATATTAATGTCGCAATGTGATGAACATTTCCCTATCATTGCAATGTCATGAACATATCTTCGTCGTCACATTGTGATGAAAATAGCCATATTTTTGCAATGTGATGAGGATAGTCTCATTGTCACAATGTGATGAACATAGCATCATCATCACAATGTGATAATAATAGCCCCATCATCCTAATGCGTCGAATGTATCCATGATGTTGCATTCTAACAAACATGTTATTGTCACATTCTTGCAAGCATATAAATGTCACAATGTGATGAACATACCCTTTTGTCGAATATGATGATCATTTCTTCATAATCACAATGTGATGAACATAGCCATATTGTTGCAATGTGACAAATTTAGCCTCATCATCAAAATGTGATGAACAATGCATCATCATCACAATGTGATGCAAATATCATGATGTCGTAATGTGAGAAACATTTCAAAATGTCGCAATGTGTCAAACATAACCCATTATCGCAATGTGCTGTACGCAAGCCAATGTCACATTGTGACAAATATAGCCCAATATTGCAAAGAGATGACCATTTCCCAATGTTGCAATGTAACTAACATAACCCAATTCCAAAATGTGACAAATCTATTCCAATGTAATAATGTGTTAGTAATTACTACATTAATTTCCTTTATAGTCATGACCATAAGAAACCATAATTTATTGGTCAACCATAATTAACCATGATGATTTTTAATAAAATTATTAGCGTATTAATTCTTTTATAATGCATTACTACTTTAATAATGTATTACTAATGTATTACTTTATTAGTGTATTAATACTTTAACATTGTATTAATTAATAATGTATTAATGCATTTATTAATTACTACATTACATTATTATTGTATTAATACTTTCATTTATACAACTTGAGTGGGATTAGAGGTTGAGAAAATGTGTTTCCTCCTTGGAGGTCATAGGTTCAAAGGGGGATATGGCATGTATATATTTGTAGTTTTTAGTAGTCAAATCCCTATATGGAGGGGGTCCTTTGTTCCACAAACAACAAGGTCTCATACACCAATTTGGATGCATGAAAGGGGTCACTTGTCTTAGAAACAAGGGGGTCTCATACATAAACAAAGGGGTCTCATACACCAACAAGGGATCTGGCTTCGTCGCGACCTTAAAAATTGATTATTATTATTATAATGTTTACTTTAATAATGTTTTACTAAATACATTAAGGTCAATGTGTTGTTACTTTATCTATTTGTTATTAATGTATGGCTTGGGTGTGACCTTAAAAATAGATTATCATTATTATAATGTTAACTTTAATAATGTTTTACTAAATAAATTAAGTTCAATGTGTTGTTACATTATTAATTTGTTATTAATGTATTATTTTATTACCTTATTAATACTTCAATAATGTATTTACTAATGCATTTAATGTATTTATTGATGAATTTAATATATTATTAATGTATTATTTTATTAGTGTATTAATACATTAGAAATGTATTAATTAATAATATATTAATGTATAAATTAATTAACACACTACATTATTCATGCGTCAACTAATCTATATGATACTTTATACACTTATGTAAATTAATACATCAATCTATATAATACATTAATCCATTAATGTATCATTACATTATTAATGTTACATTACATTACTTAAATATYAATCAATAACTTAATATATATTTTAATGTATTAARACATTATTAATGTATTAATACTTTAACTTATACAATATTGTAATCTCAATATATTACTACTTTATTAATGTATTAATACTATAACTTATACATTATATTATTCATGTATACATTAATTTATATGTTACTTTATACACTAATGTAAATTAATACTTCAATTTATATATTACATCAATCCATTAATGTATCATTACATTATTAATGTATTAATACTTTAACTTATATGTACTTTAACTTATACAATACRKTAATCTCAATATATTACTACTTTATTAATGTATTAATACTATAAMTTATACATTATATTATTCATGTATCAATTAATTTATATGTTACTTTATACACTAATGTAAATTAATACTTTAATTTATACATTGCAGTAATGTTAATATATTTCTACTTTATTAATATATTACTTTATTAAAGTATTAATAATTTATTAGTGTATTAATAATTTACTAATGTATTAAAATATTTTAATAATACATTTATTAATTCTTTCAATGTATTTATTGAAGTATTTAATATATTATTAATGTATCAATCAATTAATATGTTATATTATACATTAATGTAAATTATTATTTTTATTTATATATTATCATTTTTATTTTATGTATTTACCTTTTATATTTAATTAATCATATTTAAAAATTGAAAAATTATAAATCATATTTAAAAATTGAAAAATTATAAGAAAAATTATTGATTAAAATTTTAGTAAAATATGTTAGTGGCAATTGTTGATAGGTATTTATCAATATTTAAATTTTTTTGCCCCTTTATGTGTGCATAGTTTTACTTCTCCCTTGCGTGCTTCTTCTACCATACGGTTCCTCGTGCATATATCTTCCTCTATCCACAACTATGCATATGGTTCCTCTTCTACCATAAGGTTCCTCATGCATATATATTTTTCTATTCACATATCTTCCTCTACCCACAACTCTGCATATTGTTCCTCATGTATATATCTTCTTCTACCCACAACTTTGAACACGAGGGTTCACTATATTTTGCATGCATATTCACTAGAAGATGGAGGCCGCATGCATATGGCAAGATGAAGAATTATTTAAGGTATGCAAAATCATTACAAGTTTTATACTATGAATCTTTAGCATGAATTATTTAAGGTCTGAAAAATCATTACAAGTTTTATACTAGCATGCATATTTACTAGAAGATGGAGAGGTCTTGAAAATCATTATAGGTCTTGAAAATCATTATAGGTTTTATACTATGAATATTTAACATGAAGCAAAATCATTACAGGTTTTATACTATGAATCTTTAGTAGGAAGAATAATTTTTTTCAACCAAAAAATAATAATCATAGGAAAACCTACCACTGGAAATATGCTCTTTTCTAGATATTCCAACAAATCTTTTCTAGATATTCCAACAAAGAATGTTTAGTGCTCATTTTATTTAGTCATTGGAAAACAAAATTCATAGTGGATTTTTATTTCACGTTGGATTTTTTGGCTTCTTATTTCCCATTGTAGGTTTTCATATGCTATTTCCTAGGTGAGCCCCTTGCTTGCATTTGTCTTTCCCGTTGTAGGTTTTGGCTTCTTATTTCCCATTGTAGGTTTTCATATGCTATTTCCTGGGTGAGCTTCTTCCTTTCATTTGTCCTAACATCTACCAGACCCAATGTGTTTCATATTTGAGTTAATCAAGCAATGAAAGATTTTTTCTTCTTTTCTCAATAGGTAGGTTTATGTTTAATTGCATAACTCTCTTTAATGTTTCCGTTAAGCTTTTCTTTTACTTGTTTAAAGTAGAAATAATGAAACTTGGATAATAATGGCGTACCTCTTATTGGTATAATGCCGTACCTTTTATTGGTAATTTGCTACAATTTTTCATCTACTCATTTAGTAAGCCAAAACTTTTATAGGATTGAATTTCATGTGTCTGTTTCAAAATCCATTTTATTAAGTTTTAGTTGGTTTTATATGTGTGATAGAAGTGAAAATTTTAAATAATGTTTTAAAAATAGTATAATTATATTATTTTTAAAAGATTGATTTCAAAATCAATTTTATTAAGTTTTAGTTGGTTTTATGGGCTAAGGAGGCCACTTAGGGGAATGCCCACCTAGGGAGCACAAGTAAATCACCTAGGTGCAACACTTCTTCATCTTTTGATGAGGAATTAAATATATGTAAAATAAATGGTTCCCTTGGTATATAAGGTGAACCGGTACTAAAATATAACATTATTACCTTTTCTTCTGAAGCTATGTGTCTTGGTTGTTTTCTTTTTTGAGTTTGCATTTTACATTCACAACAATTTCATTTTTAGGGTTTATAAAGAATAACAGCGTGCCTTCCTTCATGCTTGCCTCTTGGTGACTCTGTTTTCCATGCTTCCACATCTGAGAGCAAGCTTATCTCATTAGCTAGCCACTCTTTGAGGGAGAAAATAATTTCCTTCGAGTTTTCTGAGGCCGAAGGGAGGGCACACCAACTAGGGTTTGTGCCCTTGCCGGTTTCTTCTTTGTGGGAATGAAGTGAGTGTGCCCTCTTCCATGGTTGCACTCGGTGTCTCCCACTAATCCCAGGAGGTCACTCTGAGATCTCCAAAACCTCTTGGCCACTCTCGGGTCACCCTGGTCTAGCTCCCCATTTGCTTGGTCACCCAAACTAATGGTGCACCCCTGTTCAAATTTGTGCCCCTGAGGAGATTTTTTGGTAAGAAGTCGAGCTATGGCTTGCGTGGTCACCTTCTCCTATAGATCGCCTTCTTGAGAATATCAATTGGTATCATAGCCTCAAGATCCATGGAAAAGCTTCCGATCTTGAAGATTGAGCCAATTGTTTTTGGGGGGGGTTTCATGAAATAATCCAGAGTTTGCCCATTCAAGGGTTTCCATTTTATGCAAGAAGATCCATAGATCTCATAATCCCTAAGGGTTCCCACATCTCCATTTCCATAGAGAGGAGCTCCGCATATCTAAAACAATACAGATCTCTCCCTCTAGACCAGTTCAAGCTCCGTTGCCTCAGGGTTTTGATTCCTATGTTCTCAAAACATAGTCCTCTGTTCAACATTGCAACCTAGGGGTGCCTTTTATCTTCAGTTGGCCTCACAATTCCTCCATGCAAAGATCCTTTGGTAGTCGACTCAGATTCCAACACATCAAATCTCGTCCAAGATATTGCCTCCGTCCTCAATGAGTTGCTCATAATGCAACAACAAAAGAATCCAGATCCATTCCAGTTGGACACTCGAATCCAACTACCCAAGTTTGTTGGGAAAACAAATGGTGAAATGGTGGATTCTTGGATCCATAGCCTATCCACCTATTTCAATACACGTCCAGGCCTTACCGAGGAAAGAAAACTCCAGATTGTTGCCTTGCAATTAGAAGCACTGGCACAAACTTGGTGGGATACAGAGTAAGAGAAGACCACATTTGTGATAGAGATTGGGCATGCTCTAGAATCCTCTACTTCGCAATCCATCAAAACCTGGGCTCGACTTTTTGAATATTTGAGAAATTGCTTCTACCCACCTAGGTGTGTGCAATCCTTATGGATCAAATGGCACCAACTTCAACAACTCCCTTCACAAGGAGTGCAAGGTTACATAGACTTCTTTTGCAAGATGCGCCTCTTACTTCATGTTCCAGATCTGGAAAAGGTACTCATATTAAAATTTGTGGTTGGTTTATTAATTCAATTACGTCGAGAAGTAGAGTTGTTTGAGAATCCAACTTTAGATAAAACATTTTAGAGATCTTTGGCTATAGAAAGGAAATTCACTCCTAGAGGTTGTATTCCTCACTCCCGCCCTTACACCACCCCCCTGCCTCTCAACCATCCA
>JZKD02S2148882.1:11095-24009 GCA_000966675.3 Picea glauca | reverse complement strand
TGATAATGTAAAGAATGTAAATAATACTTATCATATAAAGAAGAAGAGGTTTTTACCCTGTATGGGTTTCCTTGGGAAATATATGTCTCTATGTTTCTCATATATGTGATTGATGCTAAATGTGCCATTGTTCATTTCCCTACATTATTGTTATCATCATTGAGTGCCAACTGATTCACCCCCCCTCTTAGTTGTCCAACAAAGTGAACTTGTCTCTTTCACACTCGTAAATTGGATTTGAAAGGGCGTCTATTTGATGCAAGTTTATCCATTTTTCAAACCAAGTATACTAAGATTACGAAAAAGGAATTTTTTTGGCGTTAAGTTGTAATTACATCTCATTCTCTTGCTTGCAGTATTGAGCCTATTATCGGTCCTTGCTTTTGCGTTATAAGCCTTTCACCTCAACAGTTTGCATCTTCAACCAAGCAGATCCTTGTTTATATCCTTTGTAGCTTGACACCCTATACCGAAGAGGAAACATTCCTCCGAGTGTCCATCTCCTGCATGCACCTCCTTGCATAGGTATGTTCCACTGTTGGAACTAGATTGCTTAGTTGCAACATTAGTTTCCTCCTATGTATCATAACATTCGTTTGACTATGAAAAAACAAAAAAAGGTGGGCGGGAAAGGAATATTATCTTATATTGGCAGCAATCATGTCGCCTTTGAACAGAGAACAAAATTTTTGAGTCCACTTGTCATCAAAATTTTGGGTTTAGCATGACCTTAGGAAGTTAAGCTTGTTACATAGATTTCACTCCCCCGACTGGTTACTCTTCCAGTCACTATGGAGAGTTTTATTGATGCCTCTTGCATCTCAAAGTTTCATCATTGAGTCTATGCTGCCAGAGTCCTCCATATGTCTCATGCTCTTGTTCAAAGCATGTCTATCAACTTGTGTCGGCCATTCCTCGGAACTCTTGGCTTTTCATGTCGACCATACCCTCATTGTGTCTCAGAGTTACATGAATCTGTAGTCCTATTGCGCACCCTATTCCCACTTTCCTCATTGGTAGGTAACCTTCAACCCAACAGTCGACATTTCATCATTGGTCGTTGACTAGGTGGCTTCCCTTGTGTTTGACAGCAAGACATCTATTCACACATTGGGATTTGTGTAGTGTCTTGGATTCCATTAGCCTTATTGGTGGTTTTCTCGCCTTTGTTAGCAATTTTCCTTATTGGATGTTATTCAAAGGGTCTTTTCCATGTACCGCTTGCATCTGGCACACACGAAAAATGCATAGGGTTGTTGGTTCATGAACATGTTCTTTGTCTGATTTCCTCCAAAATCATCAAGCTCCTTCTTTGTACCTCGTACTGAATTATGAGATATGTGTTACTTCTCTACTTTCAACGGGTCTCCCTCCATCGACTTCAGCTCATCTATTTTGGAGACAAGACCTAGAGTTCTATGAGTACCTAGAGGATTGTAGTCATTAGTGGCAGGTTCTCTCCCCATTGACAATTGGGAATACATCAATGTCTCTTGATCAATGGATTCTTCAAGTGTTCGACCCCGAAACCTCTATTCACACTTGTAATAATGTACTCAGTGCCTTGATACCTACTTTCATCATCGGTAGGTTGTCTCACGTTTATTAACAGTATACCTTAATGATCGATAATCAAACGAAGTCTCATTGTGTTCGACCTCAACTCCTTTATTCACACAATGTAGACTTGCACCTTTGGTAGATTGTGTAGAATACTTGAAGACATCAGTTTATAGTCACAGTTTTCCTGAGTTGTTGCTACCTATGTGACTTCAGTGATCATGGGAGATCAGATTGTACTCCATTGTATATAGAAATCTTCAGATTGATTTTGAGACTAGTTTTACTGGGCCTTGTTCATGACTATGACATCCTTTGGCATATATCCACCTTTGTACTGCCTACTCATGTCCATGAACAATTGTTTGGTATATTTTCACATGGATCTATAGTGTAATTCAAATTGGTAGCCATGTGCGCAAAGTCAATGTAGATCATAATGAACAACTAGTTCTTTAATATGGGTCCCCATTACTCCACTTCTGGGTATTATAATGTATTTCGGCCATCGCATATACTCCTCTGACATCACACATTAGGGGGCATTTTTTATAGCAATATTTTCCTCACACTATGCAAACTTGCATAGAAGGCCTTTTCCCATTTCCCTATGCAGACTTGAAGTCCCTTTTTTGCAAATCCCAGAGCTAAGAAAATTATTTTTCCACATATGTGTGCCCTATCTATTATAAAACATGCGTATACACAGGTTGCACCACTACATCCCACGTACATTAGGGTTTGTGCCCAAAATTAAAAAATAGTGTCGGGTTTCCATGTCACGTCACGAGATCCATGATCCTTGACCTTCCATATACTGGAAACATTCTCACTCGGACCTTCAGTTCCACTTGAAGGCTATAAATAGGCCAAACATGAGCTATGGAAAAGAGGAAAAGAATTCAACTTTGATAGCAAAGTTACTCTGGAGAAATTATTCACTTCATATTGAATCTGCATCCCTTTGTCCTTTTAAGTATGAACACATTGTTCAACCCCCAAGCTCTTCCCTACTTGATTGAGAACCTCATTGTCTCTCTTATATGAGATTTCCTTTAATGGAGGATTGAAGTGGTGGAGGCCTAGTTGAAAGGGAATTAGTTTCTCAGTTTCGAACCGTGTCAACACAAAAGTTTGTAATTCATTCACTTTTGTTCATTACATTTTAATACAAATACTCTTTTCTCGTCCAATTAATATCTTGCAAATATTTGAATTATTATTCCATGGGTATATTTGTTATGAATGTTGATGGATTATGTTATTGAATGTGCTAACATTATATATTATCACCATATGCTTGTGTTTATTGGTTGTTGAAGACAAGTTTCAAGTGTATTTCTTTGAGTCAAGTGCTCAACGATGGACTTCATCGAACGTCTGGACGAGGTAGGCCTTTTATCTTGTCTTGCTAGAATATTTGTTTATATAACATACCTGATATTAGAGTTGATTTCTGCAGTCATTTTTGTCTGTTGTGGTTTACCCCTATCCATAGAGATATTTTCCTCATAACACTGTGGCAGGGTTGTTACCACACATCTCCCTCACTATATCTAGTTTTTGTGCATGGCCCCTTTACTCCGAATGTGAGTCTGATTAACAAGCAATCGTCATCCTGCATCCATCAACGAAACACATCAACGATCCAGAACAACATCATAATATACCTACTCATATGTCACATATGGAAATAAAAAAATACCCAAACCATATACAGTCCACTCCCTGACTCTATCCAGAGTCCAAGGAGGTCCATCGATGCCATCGACATCCCCACTCTATCAAGTTTCCTACACACTCAGGAGAAACCCGTCAATAGCACTTGTCTATACATAGACAATCAAATAACATAACATCATAATCCATAAGCATCATCATCAGAATCCATAAGAGAAGTAGACAATCATATAATGAACCAGATCACTTGCACGCAAGTGTCCTCAAAGAATAATTCAAATCATGTGTGTGCAAGAGTGGGATGTTACAGTCCATTCATCTTCATCCTTCTCCAATAATTTCCTTTTTACTCGTAGAATTTATAGATTATACTTTTGTTCTTTTGAGAATACCCCTTCTTTGTTTTTTTTCTCAAATAGAGTTGTAATATGTGTCTGTGTGTGTGTGTGTACACATACACACACATGTATGTACATATCTACACACATCTATGCATATATGTATATGTATATGTATATTTATGTTAGGGTCCAACTCTAACCCATAATTTGTTAGATAAGTTTCTATGTATGGATGTCCATCTCTAGTAAATAAGGTCTATGTAATAGTGTGAAAGCAATAATTGTAAGAAGGCTTACTAGAAGGTTCAACCTACTAGAAAGTTCATTCTCTAGAATGTTCCTGGGAGGTATATAGAACTATATAAATAAGTAGAAGCAATGTAATGAAATTTCTTTTGAAGTTTATTGTAATTGGAGGTCTTCTCAATTGGAGGTTTCCTCCTCAAGGAGGCAAGTGAAAATTGATTTCATTAATAAAGGTATAACATTTTGTGGTATTCTGGATATTTATTTGGCTATTGTGGTTGCAATCTGTCATTTTTGCAGTAAATATGGGTAAAATCTATTATTTTTTCTTTACTTCAATTTACTAATAAAGAACACCACCAGTGTTATCATAGCACTTTCTTGAGCCAATATTTTAAAGAATTTTCTCCAAGATAGAGACATGTTATAACATTTATAAATAACACAATGATTTGTTGTTTAGAAGGTAAATCTATAGTAGGGGATCATACACATAGTAAATACAAGAGGTTTCACCTGGTTGGACACCCTTGTATCCCCTATTGACACCCCTTCGAGTAATACCACATCAAACAACACATGTATACAAATTTTCACTTCCATGTACCTTATGGTATATCTGAAGACCCCTAGGTTACCTGAAACTAGATTTAGATAAGTTGATCAATCGTCTTGTTGATATAGTGGCACTAAACAACATTAGAGAAGATTACTCTCTAGTACTTAGGTAATTGGGTAGTATGGCTAAGGGTATGGTTGAGCCTCATTAGTTAGTACCTTAAGAAATTGGACTAAGTACCATTTTTGGAACCCACACGTATATCAAAGAGTTATAACACTTGGAAGCCTCTTTTCCTCAAGACCCTAAAAACCATACTCCTTGATACTAGTCCACACACTTCCTACATAAAAGGATGTATTAAGAATTTGTGCATTCTATCAGTGGAAAACTTGTTTCATTCTAGATGTCCACAAAATTCCTATATAAATTATAGTATTGAGAATTTAATCATTCTATTAGTGTAGTATTATTCAGACAAGAGTATAACTTCGTAGGAGTAAAAAAAAAAAAAAAAAAGAGTGTTTGGGTCCTAACTACACCCTTATTTGGGATTATCTCAACACACACCTTGTGTCAATATTATCATCATGGTACCAATCTCCAACAATCCATTTTGGTTGATTTGCTTGCCCCACTGCTAGGTAACTATCTCAACAGACCCAGAACATATTGTTGATTACCTTGGTACCACTCTCCAAAAAAAAAATTCTTTTGGACCCCCATCTCTATGGCTACTATAGACAATAAGTTATCCACCAAATTATCCTACTTGGAAACTCAGTGTGATGAGTCGCAACACAAAATAAACTGCAACCACTTCTTTGTCGAGCAAAAATTTGATTCCAACAATGAAAATCTCACCAAACTACTTAGTCCCAGACCATCTATGCCAACTCATAGTGATGTAAAATCAATCCAAGGGTTATCATATCTAGGACTTTAGTCTCAGCTTCGTCATGCATTTTTTAGAATCAAAATATGACTTTGTATGCCTGATATATTCTAAATTGTTTTCAGAATTCCGACAAAGAGATTAAAAAAAGAAATTTGAAAAGTGGCAAGAAGAATTTTTCTAAGTATGGTGCACCTTTCCTCTTCATTTTTGAGTTTTTGACTAACTACTCTCCTCACTTAGTCATTTCTCTCACCTTCCATCTCCATCCATCTTCACAGCTAACCATTTTCCTCTCTTATCCCTTCACCTCTCTTCATACTCTCATCCCACACTTAGTCATTTTTTCATTTTGTCATTACTCTCATATCCCCCTCACTTCTCATACTTAGCCATTTTTCTACCTTCCATTCCTTACTCTCCTCTCTCTTACTTTCATTCCCATACTTAACCATTTTCACTCTCTTCCACTCATTCCATACTTAGTCATTTTTCCCTCTTCCACTCTACTCTCCTTCCTCACTACTCTTCTTACTCTACTCTCTATACTTAATCATTTTTCTCATTACTCTCATGTTCCCTTAGTCATTTCTCTCATACTTAGTATCATATTCCTTTCACTTCTCTTCTCATACTTAACCATTTTTCTCTTTTCTCTCTTCCTTACTCTCCTCTCCATACTTAACCATTTTTCTTTCTTACAATCTACTCTCTATACCACATATTACATACTTTACCATTTCCATGTTCACATTCATATTCTCATTTTCTTTTATTTTCATTTTCCATATTTATTTACATTCATATTCTCATGACATATATCCAAGAGACACATGGCATCATACAACTTGTGACACATGGAAGATTATTATTGGTAGATAATTGACCATACACATAATGAAACATGTCAACGTTCAAATGGTTGACTGGGCATGGGTGGAGTATAAATTTTGTCAAAATATTATTATTTTATCAATTTTCTAAGGGGAATTTGAACCCTCTTAAGCTCCATAGTCTTCTTCCCTTTTCATATTTATTATTATGTGTATACCCATTTAGTATTATATTTGATTAAAACTAAAATAATCCTAGGCATGTGGGATAACGTTTATGATCAAAAATTCGAATTTACAAAGGACAACAAATGAATTTGAGATCAAGGGCCCATAATTTCCCATGAACTTGATTGACGATGGTTGAGCCATGATCTTGCAAAGGTCGTAAATTGAGCTTAGGGCGACAAAATCGTGAAAATTTTATACCATTGGAAAGGTATTTAGATGAAGAAGATGTTGGTATAGGTTTCAAGGATTGAAAATGCCTACATTTTCCCATAAATTAAAATAAAAATCAACTTGTTTTTTGATGAGTTTACTTGACAACTTAACTTCACGAGGTCATATCTTAATATCAAAGAGTCGAATTTGGATGAAATTTATATCATTGGAAAGATACGACAATGAAGATAAAATATGAATTTGTTTCAAAGGATGAAGCGTTGATTATCACTTCCAGAAAATTAAAATGCATTCCTCCTCATTTAAAGGAAAATTAATTAAATTTTTAAAAATAAAAGTTTATTTAAAAACTTTTATTAAAAAAAGGAAAAGGGTCCATTTGAAATATGTAGATGTTGATGATGTGAACTCATTAAAAGCACTTAAATGAGGAATTAATTAAAGTGAACATTTCAATAAAATAATTTTACAAAAAATTCAAGAAGGAAAAAACCCTAACTACTCAAGTAGTTAGAAAAATTGTTTTTTAAATAGAAGAAAGACTTCATCAAGGGTTCCATTATTTAGAAGGGTAGGGACATAATATCGGAAGAAAAAAGTACAACTATCAATATGTAACAAATTGTTTTATCAACAAAGATAAATCTCCATCTTCTCCACTCTTTTTCTTCTTCTACACAATTTCTCATAGCTTTATGCTTGAATCTCTTAATTGGGCACAAGGTTGAGTTCTTGAGTGTTCTTCTTGTATTATTCAAAATAATTTTCTTATATGATGATGGAGTATTTACAGACATATATATGACTGTCAAAGATTTTGTAATGAAGAACATCTTTCATGAATAAAACTCCATAAAGAATTACTTTGGGTTGATTTCAATTGTATCTTGTAACTATGAGTCTTGAGTATGAAATATTTGAAATTGATCTATCAAATTATCTTTTGATCTTAAAAGTAATACTCTTTAAAATTATTTGATATGATCAAAATATTTTCTCTTATTTCTCATGAAGAAGATATGGATGCATTTGTATAGTGATTAACAAGGTTGTATATTTGATGTTGAGTTCAAAGATATTCTGATATGGAAACCCTCCTTCAATATTTTTATGGTTAAAAGACTTCTTGTTGCACATAAATATTATATTAGTTTATTGAAGAACCATATCATTTCATAATTCTAATCAATAAATATCTAAGTTTTTTTGTTTAGCATTCTCCTTATTCCAAGATATCACAGATATATTTTTCAGCCAAATAGGAGTACCACCTCTATACAAAATGAAGGGGGATTCATATCCTCGTGAGGTTTTTGTTTTGGTATTAACAAATTCAAACGTCAACATGACCCTATGCCTCAAATGTGGCATAGAATTCTTAAAGTGGATCTCAACAAGTTTGGTGGATCTAACCCCACAGGATGGATCACTTAAATGGAATAATATTTTTTCTTGCATGGAATCATCGATGACTTAATGAAACTTCATGTGGGTGTCCTATATTTAGATCCTAAACATTGGAAATGGTGGAAGTGGCATAGGAACTCTCTTCAGGGTTATATTTCTTGGACATAATTTGTCTCAGACTTCTATGAATGATTTGAAACAAACACTCATTATTTGTTATGACTTAAAAAGATTAAATAATCTAGTACAATTGAAGAGTTCATATAATATTTTGATAAACTCACAATCCACAGTGAAGGCATGGCAGGTACCTTCTCTAGGGAATTCTTTATCAGTAGTCCAAAAGAAGAAATATGTGCCCAATTCTTAATAGCTCATCCTACTACTTGGTTGGAGCCTCTAAAAAATCCGGGGAGCCCCAAAAGGTGGTAAATGAAAAAATCAAAATTAAATCATTTATATCTCACCCCACCCCATTATTTCTCTCCATATAAATACCTATATGCAATATCCACCCCTCAATATGCACAATCTAACCCATGCTGAAATTACAGAGTGTTAACTTAAAGGTCTCTGCTACAATTGTGATGATAAATATTTTCCCTGAAATAAATGTAAGGAGCAAAAACTCTTTATGGCCATTTTAAAGGACATTTAGAATTATGAAGTTGAAGTTATACCTCAAGAATCTCTACATCCACCCATTGAATTCATTCCTCCCTCTCCTCCATATGATGTGGAATCCTAAATATTGTTGCATACCTTTACTTGTATTTTAGCTCCTCAAACCGTCAAATTGATTAGCTACATCAAACATTGCAAAATTATTATCTTAATTGATAGTGATATCACCCATAATTTCATTCACCAATGTGTATCCTAAGGAACAAATTTCTATATCCATGTTGCGAACAAATTCTAGATAATGATTCTTAATGGTGGTTCCATGAAATGTGGCAGTTATTATGGATATGTGTGGCTTCAGATGGGTAATTATTCCTTGAAAACACAGATGTTTTCTATTGAAATGGGTGGTTTTCACATTGTGTTGGGAAATGAATGGTTATGGAAACTAGGCCTTGACACCATGGATTTTCATGAGTTATACATGAGTTTCTAGAGGGGAATAACTACATTTTCAAAGCCATCACAACCAATTATCCAAATATCATCAATGGAAAAACTTCTTAAAAAATGTTGTTCATGCATTATGGTCCAATTTCATGTCATTCAAGTCTTTGAAACACCTTCTCAAACCATCCATCCTAACATAAAGTTTGTATTGTCCAAACACCGATCCATCTTTGAAACTCCCCAAGGCCTACCACCCTCCCATAGTGAGCATGATCATTCTATTCTTCTCATACTAAGTATCCTCCCACCTAATGTAGACGCTTATTTCCATCCATTTTCCCCAAAAAATGAAATAAAAAATATATATCAGGAGTTACTAGCCATTGGTGTCATCTACTCTAGTACCAATCCTTATTCACCACCAAGTGTCATGGTCCTAAAAAAAGAAGTCACTTAACACATGTGTCCTGAATTTAGAGTTCTCAACAAAACAACAGTCAAGGATACATTCCTCATTCCCATCATTGATGGCCTCTTATATGAGCTCAAAGTCACTCACTTCTTCACCAAACTTGATCTCCATTTAGGCTATCACCAAATTTGCATGGAGGTAGATATCCCAAAAATTATCTTTGCACTATGAAGGCCATTATGAGTTCTTGGTGATGCCCTTTGGCCTTTGTAATGCTCCTTCCACCTTCCAGAGTCTCATGAACAACATATTTCAACCCTTTGTCCTTTTTTCCTCATCTTTTTTTATGAAATATTTATCTATAATAAAACTTGGCATGCCCATGTCAACCTTGTGGATTAATCCTTACAACTACTTGTTAATCATTAACTCTTTCTCAAGAGGTCCAAATGTGACTTTGGTGTCTATAAAGTGGAATATTTGGACAACGTTGTTAGTCATGATGGTGTATGTGTCGAACTAAATAAAATTGAATAAACGAAAGATTGGCATGTCCCAAAACTCTTAAAATTTTAAGAGTTTTTATTGGTCTCAATGGTTACTACATAAATGTTTCTAAGGACGGTTGTAAGGTTTTATCTCCCCTCACTTCATTACTTGAAAAAATTCTTTCTGTTGGAATAAATTCGCAAATAAGGCCTTCCATGATTTGAATATTTCTATGTGTACAACCCTAGTACTCTCTCTTCTTGACTTCACTAAGACCTTTGTTTTTGAATGTGACACCTCCGGTGAAGGAATAGGAGTATTACTCATGCAAGAGGGAGGACCATTTTTCTTTACTAGAAAACAAATTTGTGAGAGGCACTTGGGAAAATCCACTTATGAAAACGAAATGATGGCTATATTTCATTCTGGCGATATCTAACATCCGTACCTATTTGGGCAACATTTCCAAATTAAAATATATCATTGCATCTTGAAATACTTCTTGGAGCAAAGGATTTCATCCATAGAGTAAAAAAAATGGGTCACCAAAATGTTTGGATAAGATTATGAGATGGTTTATAAGAAGGGAAAGGAGAATGTGGTAGCAGATGCTCTCTCTCAAAAGCATGAAGATAAAGGGTTCATTTTTTCACTCTCCTTTATCGTAGCAGACTGGTTGAATGATGTCTACAAAGAATAGTTACCAAATCCCAAGATCGCTCACCTAATCCAAAAACTTCAAATGACACCCCATGCATATTAGGACTACAACTAGCATAATGAAGAGCTTCATTACAAAGGGAATATTTATTTGTATAAGACATTTTCCTTTAAATCCATATTGTTATATGAACTCCATGCCTCTCCAACAACATTTTATTCTAACTTTCATAAAACATATGAAAGGATCAAACATTCATTTTTTGGAAAAGGCATGAAGAATGATATCCATACTTTTGTTGCAGAATGTGACCTTAGCCAACAACATAAGGGAGAAATAGTGAAAAAATCTAGGTGAACTAATACATTTACCCATTCTGCCAACTATATGGACTATCATTTCTATGGACTTCATTGTGGGGCTACCAAAATATAGCAATAAATTCGTCATCATGGTTGTGGTTGATTTCCTTTCCAAATATGCTCATATTTTCTCTCTACAACACCCCTTTAAATCCTCCATGGTTTCTCAAGTCTTCATGGATAATATCTTCAAAATCCATGATATGTTTCAATCTATTGTGAAGGACCATGGTCCCACTTTCACTAGCAATTTAGGAATGTGTTGTTTCATCTCTAGGGAACCCAATTGCATCTTATAAAAACCTATAATACCTAGGGTCCTACAATAACCCCCTAAGTAGATAGATAGGTTTCTATGCACGATGGCCAAGTCTAGTAAATAAGTCCTAGGTAGTAGCGTGAAAGCAATAACTATAAGAAGGCTTACCAAAAGGTTTTGCCTACAAGAAAGTTCATTCTCTAGAATGTTCCTAGGACGTAGTTAGTTCTATATAAATAAGTAGAAGTAATGGAATGTGATGTCTTGTGAATTTTATTGTAATCATAGCTCTACTCAATTGGAAGTTACACCCTCGAAGAGTCAAGTGAACATTTCTTTCAGCAATAAACGTATAACATTTTATGGTATTTTGGTTATTTATTTGGCTATCATGGTTGCAATATTTTATTTCTACAATAAATCTAGGTAAAATCTATTATTTCTACTTTGCATATTTAAATTTACTAATAAAGAACACCACAATGTATGTATAGTATTTGTTTGCAAGGAAAATATCACTAGGAAACCCAAGGGATTCTTCCCACATTTGTGGAATACATCCCTAGTATACGTGTTAGCATAGATGCTCATTAACATTCTAGTTATGTCCTATAGCAAGGCCAGCTTAACATATCAAATCCTTACTTGTGAACTTCGTTCAACTTCCTCTTTCTTTATAGTAATACCAATAATACCCTTTTCTTCCCAATATTCCCAATAATACCACTTTCTTTCTATTAGTACTTTTACTATGAAGTTATACCTTTAACGATCTATTTCCTTCTATTAGTTAGGTTTAATATGCATAACCCAGGGGGATTTAAATCCAACACTTGTTGGCATAAAACTAACCAAATTTCTAGTAACAATGGAAACAATGAGTTGAAATAACACTATTTTTTATATAACGATTCATTTTTATTTTGGTTAACTTTTGTTTTTTTATAAGGTTGAGGATATGGGACAATATAATTTTTTTATGTTTTAAACAATATTTTTGTAGAAAAAGATGATCTATCCATCCTAGATAGATTCTACTTGTAACTCTCTCTCGATAAGATTCATGGTTTGAACTTTTTGGTTTTGAGTTTGAGTTGTATTGAATTTTAGATTATTTGGTATGTAAATAGAATGTCAACCTTCATTAAGTAATTATGGATTTTCACATGATGGTTATTAGTCCCTGCCGTAGGCATAGAGGGACTATAGCGATCGATAATTCGTTCACTTAGTATTAGTTTGTCCTTTGACCACAAATATTTGTATAATATCTAATGTTGGAACTAGGGAACAAAAAACATTGATTTGTATATAATAAAAAGTACCATATATGTCATGATCTGATTGGATAACAGATTGAAGGTCTTATTGCCAACTTCTCTATTCCCAAAGTTTTATATGTTATCATATCCAAACTTTTTGATCGTATACGGTCTTTTTGAATCATATGTTTTTTTATGCATTGCTTGAAGGTGAATTAATGTTAGCATTAGTTCGAATGTTTGTCTTAGCATTTTCTGCTAGCTAAATTTATCCCAATGTTTGATATGTTAGCGTATCCAAGGTTTGTCTATTTTTTATTATTATTAAGTACTTAATGTAAGCAAAGCCTGCCACACACATTCTTCTTAAATGTTTACATAGCGCGAGGCCCTTGGACGGTTCTGACAGCCTTAAATGTTTACTTGACATGCCTCAGAGCCTTAAATGTTTACTTAACATGTATATCAC